>JBBPDC010000084.1:3495838-3508733 GCA_037974485.1 Hemigrammopetersius urotaenia | reverse complement strand
ACAGAGATAGCGAGAGAGAGGGAGAGAGAGAGAGAGAGGGGTAGAGAGAGAGAGAGAGAGAGAGAGAGAGCGAGAGAGAGAGGTAGGGAGAGAGGGAGAGAGAGACTGATTAAAGACTTCCATAATTTTATCGCGAAAGTCCTCTATCCACCAGAATCCAATTCATCTACCTGCAGTTGTCAATGTTGGTCACGGTAATGGCGGTGGATGTGTGGAATCCTCTGAGGTTATTAATTTCAATAATTTCAATACAGCCAGTGTAGTTGTAGAAAGGCTCAGCGCCCTAAGGAAACAGAAGAAGAAGATCGTCATTATTACTTCAGTTCAGCGAATAACCTTGTTTCATTGTGGCCGTTCTTGATAAGCCTGACTGGGAATGCTGTGCTCGTCGACAGGGTTTTGAATAGACACATATTTTCTACATAGCAGACGTTTGTGCCAATGGAATGAATATCGGGCGGCCCAATTTACAATCAATGATACAAACACACTACAAAAGTCAGTGTTGTACAATACCAACACTCTAGCAACCACATGGAACACCATAGCAATACCCTAATAACCACCTAGGATACGAAAGCTACTAACAGCCTAGAAACCACCGGCAGTCAATCAATCAACCTTTTATCTTTACTCAGAAATAAATCATGTAAAATGAAACAGAGCATTTACAGTGCAAAGCAGAAACTAGTGAAAACTTTAGATATAACACAGAGCTACCAAAGAGTACGTGCAATCAAATCAAATCTTTAGGAAAAACACTTTACATACAGCTCTCTATTAAAATGGAAAGCGACTTTGACAGAGCATCAATATTTTGGTACCGATAAACCAAAGAAGCAAATGTCAGACCCCAGCCATTGCTGAGGAGAACACTTTCTTTTTTACAGACTATTTCTTTCCTACATGGCTCATTAAAGCAAATGCTGTTCAGTAACTGGAATAATCATACCTTGTGTAATCTTACCTTGTAAGGAGGGTGACTGAGTGGTAGACCTCCTATGAAAACAGCTCCCGTCCTCTGAAGGCTCAGCCCTGACCAGTAATTGCTCGGGACGCTTCGGACTCGTTGAAAGCCGGACACGGCCACCTCGGCTTCGCATGGAGCCAGGTACTGTCTGTGGGAGGCAAAGGCCTTCTCTTTAACGTCATTAACCACAGAGGAGCCGAGCTCACTACATGTTTAAAGCTAACATTTGTACTACGCTCATCATTTTGCTCAGTGCCTGTAATTAGGCTCAATTAATAACGATGTTTATCATGAAGACCACCAAAGAGCTTTAATGCTCTCCGGATCAAGCTAATTAGATTTCCTTACCATGGGAAGGCACTACTTATTTATTATTATTGCTATTATTATTATTGTTAGTCTCTGTTAGTCTCAGAGCCAAAAACAGGCTTGTGGGGAATAAATGCTGTGTTTCCATGGATACAGGGAGAAAGACGGGAGTGCATTAAGAGCGAGACAGGGTACACAATGAATTGGTTATTCATTATTCCCTGCAAAAACGCAGCCGGTCGAATTGTAGCACGGAGTTATGACTTTGAAGTTTTCACTTTTGCCTCGCCGCTTGTGTGCGCCTCTGGTTTCTGCAGGCTCATCTTATATGCTGGAAAGAAAGAGAAGCAAAGGACGTGGGGGAAACTGATTTTTCTCACATGTCTTCAAGCGGTTTGCTACTGGCGAGTCATAACACATGGTTTCGCGAGGCCACACGGAATAAATATTAATCAACAGGGGGGTCTGAAACATCCCTTTCATCTAGAATTTACTTGGGAAAGAGGGCCTCTAAAATTTAATTTCTCGTTGGGCAATATAAATACCTTTTCTAGGTTTCAGCCAACCCTACCATGTCAAAGTTCTGGATGGCATTTTTAAAAGAAAAGGGGTGATTGGTATTATCCATGTTTTCCTCAGCGCTCACTGAAAGCAGCAGAAACATGCAAAACCTGAAACATCCTAGTCTTGTTGTTTTGTGGGGAAAAAATCATTATTTCATCCATGCTTCTGACACTGGTGACCCGTCTAGCCACACTCAGCACTGGGCATGGTGACCTTAGGTCAGGATGTCTCATTCAACAGGCAATGCTTTTCTATGGAGACCACACAAGCTGTGCATCAGCAGCAGGTGCCCCTTAAAGAAGCGGAAATCAATCATTAGAAGGAGAGTCTGGACAATACTGGACATACAGTTATAAGGACAAATTATATGTCTTGTTAATTTTCTAAATGAAAAAATGTGGCCCGGTGGTTAGGGAGTTGCCCCTGTGATCAGAAGGTTATGGGTTTGAATCCCAGGACTGCCAGGGGCACCGTCCCCACACACTGCTGCCCGGGTGCTGGCTGCCCGCTGCATCACTTGGCGAATGGGTTTAATACAGAGAATAATTTCACACTTTTCACAATGAGTGCTGTGTTGGCCACTTTACACTTTATACAGGCCTTACCCTGTATCTACAACAGCATATACAGGTGCCACTGGCAGTCCTGGGATTCAAACCCACAACCTTCTGACTGCAGCCTATATTTGGGACGCCTGGAGCCTTGCCTTGCCCCCACCCACCAAAATCTCCTTCTTGCAAGCATTTTTCAAAGCTATTGCTGGTCTCTGTGGCCAGAGGTATTTGAGCAGCTTATTGTCCAAGTGTGCTGTTCACACCAAGGTACTTGTAGGTACTTGTAGTCCTGAATGACAACACAGAGGAGTGACAGGAGACAGGAGTGATCTTCTCAGTTCTTCTCAGCTCCTTGTTGATGCTGAGCTGGAGATATTCAGCTCACACCAGTCAACTAAACTGTCAACAGCCATCCTGCATTCAAGAAGCAGTGCTGATACGGCTCCTCCAAGCATGCTGAGCTTTTCAATTACGGTGGCATTAGTGGCAGATCAATAAAAAGATGAAATATGGAACATGGAAGGAGGTAAATGCCTATATTGGATGTCAAGGAATATGAAGACAAAAACACTGGCCTATAATTTCACCCGAATGCTGACAGAAGCTCGGTCTAAACTCATATCAGATACAGAATATAGTCGCTGTATTTTCATAAAATGATGCAAGACGTTTATCTCAACATCTAAAGAGGGCACCAGTGACACCATAGCAGGGCATACAGACAAGCGTGAGAACGGACCAGGGGTTATACTTTAGGAATGCAGGAATGTGAAGGTTCAGTGTAAAAACACTGGCGTATCCTTGCGTTTCCCGAAAACCCCACAGCATCTCCGTACACGCTCACATATCTCAAGCTGAGCATGGCTATGCATCACACCTAATAAATACAGTTTTATTGTGGTGCGACTGTTATATTAAAAACTGTCAGATAGCGTCAAAGCAGTGACAAGCTATTAATGGCACGTCATAAAAAAGGACAGAGAAACAAACGATGGCTGAGCTCTGAGGCCATCCCTCACCTAAAACTCACCCGTCCGTCCGTCCGTCCGTCCGTCCATCTCTCTCTCTCTCTCTCTCTCTCTCTCCCAGAGAAGAGGTTATACATAACGTGCTAAAGATAAGTGCTATATACTGTATATATTTAAAAGAAAAACAATGCTGCCCTTATTGTTAGCTGTGTAATGTTGCTTTTAAATGTTAATGCAATCGTTAACATGTGCATGCATTCAGCTCACTAAGGCCTTATTACTGGTAATAGCAATGAAAGACAACTTCGGAGTGAAATGTGTCTGTGTGTTTATTTTCTCAGAATGGCAGTCTGTAACACAAACGAAATAAAAATCTATGTTGGATTGCTGTTGACAGCACTGAGGAATCATGTTGTGAGTGAGCAAAGAGGTTTTAGCTCTCACTGACTGTATTATGTGTGCGCAATATTACAAAAAACACATTTCAACTTTAAATACAGACACATAACTATCCCAGCAGCTGAAAATGTACAAATTAAAGGGGAAATACATCAGCTGTAAAATTCGGCAGAATTAAATCACTGAGATGTTGCTTTATAGTGGAGGGAACCAGGGGTCATCGTGGCAAAACCACAAATGCAGCTTTTATTTGCAATTCAAAGCCACTAGAGAACTGACATGTTCTTCAATCCTCAGAACTGACACATGTTCTGAATGTATGTGATACTGATAATAATAATCAGATAATACTGATGATGATAAAATGGTCATAAAACTAGAAAAAGAGATTTTTGGGGAGATTATATTGCCTTACAATTATAAAACCAAAACATGGCTTAGTGCAAAACCATTTCAGAACTGCTTAAGCATTGATCCAATTCATCTATTTTCTGTGATGAAGTTTTTAGACACTTTAGCCTCTATTCACCACCACTGTGAATAATGCTAATTCAACTCCTCGATTCCAAGGAATAGGACGCTGGGTGGCTATTTAGTTAGCCAGTCTCTCGTTAACCAGCTAAATTAACTCACAAAAGGGAGTAAAAACATCAGCACATGTATCTATTTAAAACCCATATCAGTCTGGTGTTTCTCTGGATGCAGTTTCGTGTGGAGGTGGCCTGTATGCTTTTGGATTTGTTCACAGTGGCCTCTTGCATAATACAGAATACAGAAACAGGTTCATGCTTTCAGGACAAGATCAGACAGCAAAGTTCTCTTTCTAATGTTTTTTTTAGAGCATCTTTTACTCGTATTCTTGTGTTTTAAGGGGTTATATGTTAAAGATGAGGATGCTTGAGCTCCTTGCCCCTGATCATTTGTGATGCTGAGCCAGAAACAGGGACTTTCTTGCCTCAGCATCTTCCCTATCTTGGACGTGTCTTTCTAGAGCCAGTTCCTGAGTCTTGGGAGATTTCCAAAGCTAATTCGGCCCCGGCCGAAACAACAGGGGAGGAAAGATAATTACCTAAGTGCGGATTCTGGGCTAACTATGTGCAGCTGGAGGCTCAGCGAGTTCGCGAAAGCTCAGGCCCATCAGGCTGGCGTCCCATGACAGCCCTCAAGGAGGGAGGGTTCGAGGAGAGGCGATCTGGCTTGATTTGTTAAGCCCGTAACTGGCGGTCTCTCGCTCCGCCCGCTGCTCAGACCACGCACCCCCACGCTCCCCAAAGTCCTTCCTCCAGAGCGGCAGTTAATTTAGGAGCGCTCTGGCACAGCGGCCTGGCTCCTTGCCAGAGGGCAGCCGGGCCTCGGAGTCCTTCAGCCCACTTGTCCCCAAAGAGCTCCGTTACATTTGAAGAGAATTGTTTTTGACTGAGAGATATTAAAAAAGGACGGGATGAGGAGCTCCTACACCCTTTGGAGGGCGAACCTTAGGTGGGACAGCCCTGTCCCACCTCTAATGCTTGTCTTCAAAGTCTATAATGCTTGAAACAAGAAGAAAAACATGCTCTAGTTTCATATAAGATTCATTAATTTTTTTAAATAATCTTTTCTGTTCCAGCAGGACTGTGTCCCAGAGCACAAAGCAGCTCCATAAAGACATGCTGGAGGAGTTCAGTGTGGAGGAACTTGACTGACCCACACAGAGCCCTGACCTCAACCCCATCCAGCACCTTTGGGATGAACTGGAACGGAGATTGTGATCCAGACCTTCTCCTCCAACATCAGTGTCTGACCTCATAAACGCTCTACAGAATGAATGGACACAAAATCTCACAGAAACTCCAGTATCTTGTGGAAAGGCTTCCAATAAGAGTGGAAGCTGTTACAGCTGCAAAGAGGGACCAACTCCATATTAAAGTCTATGGATTTGAATGCAATGTTACACATGTTGGTGTAAAAGTCACGTGTCCACATACTTTTGTCCATATACTGACATATAAGAGGGAATTATTCAACATGGTCAGGGAAACCACTGAGATGCACGTCAGTTCTTACGCTTTTCAGGAACCCACCCCACTCCCCTCCGCAATCTGCTAGATCTGTCACTGCTTACTGTTCTGGAACCTCATCATTTACAAATTAAGCACTGAAGAAAAATCTCCCTTTACGCGTTTCATGTACTTGTCATTGTCCAACATGAAAACAAATGGAAGACAAGCTGGAAGGGCAGACTCAGAGCTCACATGTAAATGGAATGCACTGGGTAATTAGATCTCTGCATTTAAATACTATTGCCATACAAAAAGAATGACTAAGACACTAAGGGTTAAATTTATGTGTCTCCTTTTCACTTTAAATGCCTGGCATTGACTAATGACTGATTTGTGCAGCTATTTGGATATTACATGCCGCTTCTTTGTCAAATACGCTAGCGGAAAAAAAAATAGACATGGCAGATTAATGCTCTTAAAACCAAGAGCTGGCCAGGAATCAAGGTGCGGCAGCCTCTGAAGCGAGTATGCTGGTTCCTTTAACTTTCAGGGCCTCATTATGAATGTCAAAAATGTAATTAAAAGTCTTCATGGTCTGTCATGTCTACTGCAAATAAACATTCCTGCTGGTTTTTTCGGGGAGACTGAAATGTTTAGATGCAGGCATAAAAGAGACCTGGCAAAAGTGCAGTTCTGAAATGTCTATGATGGCGTACTAATCTGACGACTTGTGTGCTCTTTTTCGAAACACCAAAGCGAATTAATCAAAAGAAACATGATTCGCTGCTGCTTCTCTCAAAGCAAGACGGGGTTTCAAATTGACTTGTGCTGGAAATAATCGTCTGTGTTTGGACTTTTGTAAACATTTATTAAGACCATTTAAGCTCCGCAGCTGCCAGGTGTTACGTCTAGGGCCAGTAGCAGATGGTGGCCACGAGAGGTCACCTTTGGGGGACATTGAGGACGTGGCCTCATTCCGGAACCAGGGCTGGTCAGGAATGAGGCCTTATCAGTGAGCAGGTGTGGGTAATCACGTGGGGTGTATATATGTTTGTCACTGTGGGGTTCTAGTGTGGGTTCACCGTTCTTCACCGTCGTTCATGCTGTGTTTGTGTTGTTTGCATCGGCCCTCGTGCCAGTTTCAGTTATAGTCACAAAATAAAGAGCAAAAGACCAACCATGGACGTCTACTCTTGTGTTTCCTGCATGCTTGAGGAGCGGCCAAGTGTAACACCAGGAATCTAAATGATTTCTAGCGTATACGTCTGAATGCCTGAACAGCGGGTTGTAATATGCGCTACTGCAGCCTTTTTCTATAGGAGAATAAAAAAAAACATTTTTAATTCTTTCTATACTTTATTTGGTCCTCTGTATTTAACCCTGAGTGAAGCAGTGGGCAGCCAACAATGGTGCCCTGGGGCAGTTTGCACAAGGGTGCTTCAGTAGTGCATCTGGCAGTCCTGGGATTCAAACCCCCGGGCTTCTGATTGCAGGGGCTACCCCAGTTTAATTTGTTTTATGGAAATACACCTCAACTATACTTCTCTATACTTTTCCAAATACGTTTGAATACATGCATTGAAAGGATGCATATAATTGGGTACAATGTCTTTGAATGTTGTAGTGTTGAATGCTGGAGGCTACGGGTCTGACCCCAAACCCTGAAAAACAGCCATGACGATGGGCCAGCAGCCCCACTGCTTTGAGCGACAAGAACTCCTCACCCTGCGCCGACCGTGGTGCTGAACGGACAGCTCCCATCTACTACAAAGTTGACCGCTATGGGCAGGTTTCAGCATCAGTGTTTTGGAATAGCTACCGGCACGTAGAGGGAGTCCAGCCCTGCTTGACCAGCCGCACCTGACGGTAATTCCATGTTCACAATCAACAAGACAATGCCGCATTATATAAGGGGCCCACAGCGTCAGGGTGGACACCGACAGGAAATTTGACTGGCTACTGGTAATCTTTCGCCACACGAGGACCATGCCGGCTCCTAGAGAAGATGCCGGTCGCTCCTATAGCCCCCTTCTACCTTCTCCTTGTCCCACTTCTGGGGATTCAAGATGTGAGGTGAGCTGGTAGAGACACACAGGACTGAGAACTGGGCTCCTCCCTTTACGAGAGCCAGGTGAGCTGAGACTGTGTAAACTTAGGCTCTCCAGGAACAGAGGCGGAGAGAGGAAAAGGACAGGAGAAAGAGAGACAGGAGGGCGGCCAGAGAGAGAGAGAGGCCGTGAGAAGAGTGGTTCAGCCCAGAGTGGTGATGGTGGTTCGTTTTCTTTTGACACTGAATAGACTTTTGTTTAAATAAAAGCTCTGCTGTGCACCAGCTCCAGGGTCTCTGTGTGTTTCTGGGTGTGTGGTTAAGATGTTAGCCCTACTATCAGAAAGTCATGGGTTCGAACCCCAAGACTGCTAGTGGCACCACTGAGGTACCCTTAAGCTAATATTATCCTGCACCCACCAAACCCAGATTCAATCATCAGACTTATGACATTTAGCAGACGCTTATCCAAAGCAACTTCCATTCTTTAACTACAGGGGGCAGTCTCCCTGGGGTTAAGAGTCTTGCTCAGGAACCCAGTGGTGGTAGGATTTGAACCCTTTTGGTCCAGAGGCAAGTATCCTAGGCCACCACCACCCAGACTTCCAGATCGTAAAGCGTGATCACTCTAAAGAACACATTTTCCCTGCTTCAGTCCAGTGGCGGCATGTTGTACACAACTGAAAATTGGGACTTCACAATGCTTAGCCATTGAAACCCATTTTGTGAAGCTCCTAACATAGTTCTTGTTCTGGTGTTGCTTCCAGAGACACTAGTGAATAATGCAACAGAAGATAGATGATATTCACACACTACATGTTTCAGCACTTCCTGGCTGAGCTCTTGCTGCTCCTTGATTCTTCCATTTCAGAATAACTGCACTTACAACTGACCGAGGCCGATCCAGCAGGGCAAATACTTTATTCATCGACTCGTGGTGCAACATTTACTGAAGTCTTTACTTTGACCATTTCTACTTCCGGTGTTTGTCTATGAAGACTGTTTGAATATGTCCTTGATTTCATTCACCTGTTAGCAATGGTTGCGGCTGAAATGTCAGAATTCAGTAAATAGAAAGGGTGTCCACATAGTTTTGGCCATGCAGTATACATAAAACCGCTAATTATATTAGCACTGTATTGAGTTTGCTGGGTTTCTAGCCCAATTAGCCATTAGAACATTGGGAGGCAAAGTAGCTTCTTGCAGAAATGCATTGTATTCTGTTACATATTTACTGTACAGTAACCCCCCACTTATACACGGATCAGCAGTCGCCAGTTCAGTCTCACATTTTTCGCGGACCCCCCCTCACATTCGTGGAAAAGGCAGATATCCTCCACATTTTTTTCTTTTGCTTTTGTGATGTCCGCGCCTTGTTCGCCACGCCCCTCGTTCTTAAGCACCCACTCCAACAAAAACCTATCCTTGGTGCTGATTGGCTGCTGCCCAGAATTTTTCCCATAGAGCATCTCGAGTTTTCCTTTTGTTCTTCGTAAAGCCCTGTATTTGTATTTCTGTAAATTAAATGAATTTATTAGCGTATTTAACTGCTTATGCCAAAGAAAACGCCCGTGTATAAATTACAGTACTGTGACGGTAGGATTGGCTCCCATGAGTCTTTGCGGTAGGAGTGAGTGGCCGTTTAACATTCGTTTTTGTGAGTGTTAGAGGGGGGGTAGTTACTGATCATAGTAGAAGAGACTGTTTATGTGTAAACTGTGTGTTTGTGAGTGTTATGTTGTGTAGTTCAGCCCCTCTCACCAGTCACCCTCCTCCAGAGTGTTAGCTGTTGAGAATTATTTGTTGGGGTTGTGCAGCAGTACTGGGGCCTGCCAGTGAGGGTGCAGTACTCTCAAGAATGTAAATGTCTATAGTTGCTGAGAATTACAAGTCATCTTTGCTTGAAGAGCAGCATGTTTTCTCCTTCACTTTCTCCGCACAGTACAGTTTATACGGTGGAAACATCAGTATTTACATTCTGTGTAAACTGTACAGTATGGATACAGGTTTATCTTTACATTTTCTTTAAGGGTGTTGAGTTTAAAATGAAATTAAAGTGTTTTGGGAGCATGTTTGGAGGCATATCTAGGGTTTACACTATACATTTTTTTTTTTTTTTTACCACAACACGGTTTTTCACCATATCCGGGTGCTCTTGGAATGTAACCCTGCGAAAAGCGGGGGGTTATTTACAGTTAATATCACTGATGATGATAATTATGATTACTGGTGATTTTGATTATTTTAATCACAAATCAAGTCCTTTTCAGGTTGTTAAAACTATTCAACTATTAAAAAATGTACAGACTGACCAGATGTCAGTATGACCATACACAGCACATGATGTGCTATAATACACATATAATATAAGACTCTCACCTCACATGCACCAAATACTCGTTGCCAGTGTTGACTTGTATACTGGTGTTAATCCTCCGAATCCCTTCTTCTTGGTTACAAGAGAAGTCATACTAAAGAAAGGAAGAAGTAAACACAAAAATGAGCCACATCAGTTTTCTGAGTTCTTTAAAGTTGTATTTGAAAGACATTACACTGTACACAGCATGTAAAACAAAGCTCTTCACCTGCAGGATTCCATAGGAAATGTAAAGCTTGATGAAAAAGAAGCCTCTGGGAACACGTCCTTGGTCCACATACAGGAGAGTTCCATTCCAGGACCAAGTCTGGAACCGTACTGTGATATTATTCACAGCACCCAAGTCAATGCCCTCAAACACCAGGAACGAATCTCCTGAATATCTTCCATAAACAATGTCTGTAAGACAAGAGCACAGCAGGCAACTGTACTTACTTTTCATGATCATTTTAATTGCACTACATGGACAAAAGTATTGGGACACCCGTTTTTCAGGCTTTGGGCTAGACCCCTTACTTCCAATGAAGTACATTCTTAAAACTTCAACAGACAAAGACATTCTGGACATAACCATGTTAGAGTTTGGGAAAGAACCTTTTCTATTCCAGCATATAAAGCCAGTTTTTACAGCTGAAACCTTGAACACGGGAGAAACGGACCCATAACGGAGTAGTGATGCCTGCAAACTTGCCATTTTATTTTTAGCCAGTGGGACACAAAGGTATAGGCACTGGACAACAGCCCATTCGCCTAAAAGAGTTTAGCAGTACGAACAGTTTCTCCAACTCACACAGAAGCATAAATCTTTGGTTTCCTACAGTAGGCAGTGTGTGTGTGTGTGTGTGTGTGTATGTGTGTGTGTGTGTGTATGTGTATGTATGTGTGTGTATTTATGTGTGTGTATGTATGTATGTGTATTTATATGTGTGTGTGTATGTGTATGTATGTGTGTGTATTTATGTGTGTATGTATGTGTGTGTATTTATATGTGTGTGTGTGTGTGTATGTATGTGTGTGTATGTGTGTGTGTGTATTTATATGTATGTGTGTATGTATGTGTGTGTATTTACATGTATATGTGTGTATTTATATGTATGTGTGTGTGTGTGTATGTGTATGTATATTTATATGTATGTGTGTGTATGTGTGTGTGTATGTGTATGTATATTTATATGTATGTGTGCGTGTATGTGTATGTATGTGTGTGTGTGTATGTGTGTGTGTGTGTGTGCGTGTGTGTGTGTGTATGTGTGTGTATGTGTGCGTGTGTATGTGTGTGTGTGTCTGTGTGTGTGTATGTGTGTGTGTGTCTGTGTGTGTGTGTGTGTATGTGTGCGTGTGTGTGTGTGTGTGTATGTGTGCGTGTGTATGTGTGTGTGTATGTGTGCGTGTGTATGTGTGTGTTTGTGTATGTGTGTGTGTGTGTGTGTGTGTTAGTTTGAGGTTTTGCTACCGCACTAAAAAGAAAAATGATTTGTTTCCTCCTGATTTATCAGTTTTTCAAAGCCTGACCCACACTATGGCATTCTTTTCCACTCAAGTGTATTAGAACTTCCCCGATAGGTGACTCTCTTTTATTTGTCCATTTAGTCATTTTTTATTAACTGACCTTTGAGAAACCTGGTTAGTCATCAAAATAAAGTACATTTCTTATGTAATTATAACAACAGTAGTACCTTAGAGTACAGATAACATTTACAAAATTAATTAGGACTCTATAATACATCTATAATACAATGAGCAAAGTTTTACCAGAGTACATGATTTTTTTGGTAGAAAAACAAAACCGAACTTACAGGTAATTTAGAAACTGAGAGGCCCTGTTGAACTGAAGTGAAAATGGTGTTTCATATTTTATCTCCCATCATTACTGAAGAGATGGTATCATGTTGTAGTGTGTCACAGAGGGCAACAGCATCAGAGAGCTCCCATTGTGTTAAGGCTCCATAAAACAGTGGGTAACCGCATTTATATTCTGATGGGGACAGTAACGGAAAGAAGAAGACTTTAAGAGAAAATAACTCTGTCAGTACAACAGCGTAGGAGTGCTAGTATGCCCCACGGAAAGATATGGAAGATGAATTTGGGATGATTTGTATGAGGAAGTGTAATAATGTGGAATATTGATAATACACCAAATTCTAGGACAAATATTACCCCGTGCTGGAGTTCTCTGATCTGAATACACACACGCATTTGAACATGCACAATTAAAAAAAATGTTCTTATTCAGTGTTGCATTGCAAGAGATGTCTAATTTAGTCAGCTTGTCATGTCAAAAACAAACTCTAGACTAATGGCTATCGATTGAAAAAGAAATTCGATTAATTTAATGTATGTAACACATTTAACGCAGTCCCAGTAGTTCATAGCAGATTAAAAACACAAACTGAAACTGCAATGTCCTTATATACATTAGAGGAGAAATTACACAGCTTGTGTTTCCCCACCTCATTGATTAGTTCTATTTTCCCATATTTTGATGAAAGGTGGTATTTAGAGTGGAACATCAGAACATTACTTTTGGTTTTGTCATTATTTTTCTTTCTTTGGCCAATGCACCACTTGTTGGAGGTTGTGCTGTATTTCAGAAATGCTCTAATTGTCACGGCTCGGTCAGTGGCCGTTAGAGGCCACTGCTTCATAGTTCATTTCTGGGTCTTTTATTTTGAATTCTTGTTCTGTTTAGTTCTGTTGTCACGTGTCTGTCGTTCTGTTTTGTGTCACA
>JBBPDC010000084.1:3453294-3470762 GCA_037974485.1 Hemigrammopetersius urotaenia | reverse complement strand
AGGGACCCAGTGGTGGTGCTGAAAGTAGGATTCGAACCCATGACCCCTTAGACCGGAGGCAAGTATCCTACCCACTGGGAATGATGCCTTGTGAATGATTGTATGGTTACTCTTGTGTTTTTTGCACCTTCATCAGTGGACTGGAGAAATCCAAACTCTGCACTCTACAGTTTTGTACCCTCTTCCAGCATGTCGAGCACCGACAACTGGTTTTCATGGCATGGTGTCTTATAAATCGCTCAGGGTCACTCACACTCACATTAGATCGTCATGCCATTGATTGAACTTTAAGGAACCCCTTTATCCAGGCAGTTTGTATCTTTAGGCACTTTGCAGCCTGCCATAGTAAAACATTTGTTCCCATTTTTTACATTTACTCCACTCAATATGCCAAAGACAGTTTGAAAGGCATAAAATAGCCTTTTTGCAGCAGCAAAGTGACTCAGAATATGAAGAAATGTGGGACGGCTCAAGACTTTTGCACAGTACTGTTGAAAAAAGCCACACCCAACGGTTTTCACTCAATGTTCTGCCGTCATGGCTGCTGCATGCTTAGAGGCAATAACAGGTTTGAAATTTGCTGTAGATGTGCGGTCACACTCTTCAGAATCTGACCAAATGGGATGGAGGTGAAATTTTATTTCAGAAAAGTTACTCTGTTCACATTCTGTTGTAATGCATGTTGTTATTGTATGTGTTGAAATAGAAAAGTTGTAACAGAGTGGTTCCTTAGCATACAGTGTTCGGCAGGTACAGCTATAAACTTCTCAGCCAATCAAATCAAGCCTCCAGAAATAACTGTTGTTAAATAAGCATGTAGCAAACCTTTAAAAATGGTAATACCAGGATGTCTGTAGAGGCTCCAGTGCAACCCCCAGTATAAAACCTGGTAGTCTTATTTTTTCAGGCATGTTCCGATAGGATCTTCTTTTCTGGATTAAAATGTAAAGCTCAATTCTTCCTGCTGCCCAATAAAACTGGTACTTGCCAGTTCAATATCAGCTCATAAGGCATTGATAGATCTTCTGGTTTCACATTACTATCAGCCTACTATAAAGGGTTTATAAATAATTTATAATAAGGCTGTTAATTAGGTTGTGGACAGTTTACAACTCATTAATAAGCAGTTATAAACAACTTGTCAAACATAGATGCAGGCTCACTATTTCGTAAGATCTGGTATTTTAATGGTAGTAACATGTTAACAAATGCCTGATGAAGTTCAGGTTAAGATTCTGCCTGAGAAAGTAACAAGATAACCTCAGCAACTGGCAAGATAGTGAGTGCATCAATGCAAGACAACTTGTTTATAACTGTTTATTAATGATTTATAAGCTGATTAACAACCTGCTTATAATTCATTTATAACCCCTTTACACAGATAGTCTTATTGTACAGTAGTACCGAACCCCTGAGGTGAACAGATAAATGAAATGCCCCAGAATGGTGTGGGGACAATAGCTACCAGTAAAGCGAAATAATGTGGACGAATACGAATCTAAGCAAGGGCGGCTCACCTGGTCGACAGTGGCACTGGTAGCCATTGATGAGGTCTTGACAGATGGCGCCATGCAAACAAGGCTCCGAGCAGCATTCATTCACATCCATCTCGCAGAAATCCCCCGCGAAACCTGCCGGACACCTGGAATAAAGACATGCTGCCATTAAACGTAGGTCCGACTGCCAAAATAAAAACTCATCTTGAAGGAATGATGAAAAAGAGTGGCTATGACTTATCGTGCCATAGCCTTGAGCCTGCCAGGAGAAAAAAAAAGAAGAAGCAAGGATTCAAAAAGTGGCTGAGGGGGTGGAGGGGGATGAATAGGAGACATATGGTCATGCAAGCATGTGGAGACTGTACCTCCCAGATGGTGCTCAAGCTGAGAAACACCTCATTAGTGAAAAGTTTGTCAGAAAACAGCCCATGTTAAAGCAGCTTATGAAATTATCAAGGTGGGTTTCAATTATCCGACTGCATGTTGGGAGCTCTTGGTTGACGCAGGTTCTCGCAGCATATGGCGGCCGTAACATGAAGCTGTACCTGTGATGAGTCAATGAAATGACAGACGTCATCCAGATTTGTCCATTTGAGAGGAATATTTATCATCACCACATTAATGACCTCCCATCTCAATACTCCCTGGATTACGACATATTTATAAAGCTCATTTAGATCAGTGCGTTGCACAAGTCAAACAGGACGCGCCTCAGAAGTATTTTTAGTTGTCTGCCTGATGGAACAGATTTGAGTCAATGCCTCAGTCCACAACAGCTGCACTAGATGCATGCTTTGCATCCATCAAAACAAAAGCCCTTGCTGTGATTTTTATGCATCAACACTTTCTTCCCCACTTGCACAGGAAACATGAATTCCGTAGAGAAACAGTCAAATCGCTTTGATTTTCTACTGCATTCTGCATTACATTTCAAATCTAAATTTCATGTACCCTTAGAGTATTTAAGTAAAATCTGATTTAAATCAGTATAAACTCCTACACACATGCCATTTGTCGCTCTTCTACTCGGCCGCTCTCTGGACCCCCCCCCCTCTCTGTGGGTTTTCCCCACCCACTTGCGGGCGCAGAATATCCTGAATGTTCTCCCGGGTTCAAAGATTTTATGTATTTCTGTTTGATTCTAAAACCTAAAATAAAATACATTTTATTTTATATTAGTACATAGGAACACCAAACAAAACTCAGCATGACTTCTGACACCTCCATCATCAATATAAACCAGGGAAACTTTTATATAATGAACTGTTTTGCTGTATGACGACAATTTGCCATTTGTTGTGCTTCTGGCATGGATTCGTGCTGCTTGAGTTCTAGTCCTTGCACTATACAGTAGTGCAGTAGTATAGCAGCGCATAATTTCACCACAGTGCTCTCGGGTTTTACATTTTCAATAAAAATGTTTAATTAGAAAAAAGAGAAAGAACCCCCCCTCCTGAAACGGGAGACAGAGATGACTTGTATTTCTCTTAAGCTGATTATGTGACTCTGATCTGGTGCTCTTTAAGGCAAAGGACGGCAGTTATCCTTTGGGAGTCTAAAGTCGTGACTTGCATCCGATTGCATAGGAAGTTATGAAATAACTCTGTTTTTCTATTTGTTTCAATGTAAAAAATTTTTTCATTCCACAAAACAACTGTTTTCAACTCACATTTTATCAGATTTATCAGATCATAAAACCTGGACATATTGTACATATGAAGGCTGCTAAAAATCGCCCATGTGTGTTTATATAAATAACGTATTTTATTATACAAACATTGATCATAGAGTAGATCAAACTAATCAAACAAAAAAATGAATTTTCTATGACGTGTGAGAGATTTTCAACTTTTTAACAGACAACCAGAAAACTGTTTACAGCCTAGCATGACGCCTGGGATCAGTGCGAGATCAGTAGGGATTTCACACAGGGAGGATCAGAAGGGTTACTGCCGCAGCTTGTACTGTACTACACACGACGTGTCAACAACTTTCGTACCACATGGAAGAGAAATAGCAGGCAGACTACAAACAGTGATGAAATAAAGTGATGCTTTTTCCAAAGTACCCGCAGGGCTTCCGGGTGCTGTTCACAGCCGCGCCTAGAGCAAGCTGGAAAGTCTGGGGCCAGGATGTACGCGGAGAAAGAGCCGTCTGTTAGAACGCCAGAGTATCATTTCGGCGTCTTCAGCCCATAATTAACTGAGACCTATTACTATAGTTATGTAACCTTAATGAACCAGGAAGCTGTGCATGCCGTGCACCTCAGGCTTCCAAGGCACATAAGACTTCAAAAAAAGTTGCACTGCCAAAAAAGTATCAGTGAAATCCAACTTCCACAAATGCGTTTCCACAAATACTCTCAAGGTGGTTCATTATAGGGAACAGTTCTCTGGTGCAACATGTGTAGGGCTGGACGAGGCACAAACCTAATCTGGTGACCTGTTGGTTCGGGAGATCAGAAGGTTGTGGGTTCAAATCCCAGTACTGCTAGAGGTTCTCTTGAGTGAAGTACCGTCCCCACACACCGCTCCCCGGGCGCTGTGTTGCTGGCTGCCCCCTGCTTCCCTTGGTGAATGGGTTAAATACAGAGGAAGAATTTCACACCGTTCACACTGTGTAGTGTGTTGTGGTGTGTTCATGTGTGACTATAAGGGGCCACTCTTCTTTACTCATTCACATTTGCAAGCATGTAATCAAGGGGTTCTGGCGCAGCTTCCAAGTGGAAACCCTATCTCTCGAAGGTCAAGAGTCCAACTGGCCTCACTCTCTGTGGTTATGTAGGACGGCCCTCCCTCTCTCCCAGTTCCCTCACTCTGATGCGATCTAGCTCAGGCATCTGTTAGCTGATGAAATAAAATTGGTAGTTAGAGTTCTCCTCCAAGGGCACTGAGTGCTGTTGACTTCCCCCTCTCTTGCTAGCCTTCATCCTCTCAACCTTATTTTTCTTGAAGAAGTCCCATATCATTGCAATTTTTTTTAAATGTATAATAACATTATTATTATTATTATTATTATTATACCAAAAAAGTAACATTGGGTTACATTAGAGGAAATATGACTTTTAAATGTTGACAAATCAAATACCCACTGGTGTTTTCACATTAGGCAAAACAAAAAGATAAAAAAATTAAGATTCAAAGTTTTGTTTGTTCCGGTGAAAATATTTCCGTCTATAAAGTCTGCGGCAGCTTTTTCCTGCGAGGCACAATTCAGGAAAGCCAATCAATTTTATTTATATATATATATATATATATATATCTTAGAGGCCCTAAAAATGGGAAAAATAATCCCTTTAATTAGAATATTTTTCAAAACATCTACAATTCAGTCATAAACAATCTTCAGGTGTTTCGTTGCTGAATGACTGACTGTAGAGAAACTCTGCAGGTTCCTCATGTAAAAAAAGATGTTTCAAGCCAAAATGTTGCCTGAAACCTATCGCAATGCAATGTCTCAAGCCTCAGGCAAAGGTTTTGTAATTAACTCCCGAAACTGCTTTACATGAGGTAACCTTTAGAGGTATTGAGCGTTTCGGATGTCTGGTCTGCTGTGAACAGTGATTTAACAGTTTCTCTAGAACGACGACTCAAACATTTACTTTTCAAAAATAGTTGATTAAGAACCCTGTTGACCTTTTTAACCCTTAACCCTGTTTTGGTAAAATCCGATTTCAGTAAATATAAAATCAGCGTTTCCTGCTCTTTCTCTCGGCCGCTCTCCGGACCCCCTCCCTCTGTGGGTTTTCCCCACCCACTTGTGGGCGGAGACTATCCTGAAAGTTCTCCCGGGTTCAAAGATCTTGTGTTTTTTTCTGTTTGTTTCTAAAACCTAAAATAAAAGAACATTGGGTCTTTTTGTTCTTTATAGTTCATTTGTGTGTGAAGTTCACGTTTTTAAAACTACAATAACTGAGTTGGAAACACCAAACAAAGCTCAGCATGGACGTCTGACAACTCGAGCATCAATACAAACCAGGGGAATGTCTGTGTAAGGAGCTGTTTTGTCAATGATTCACCATTTGCTGGGCTTCTGGGATGGATCCTTGTTAATCCAATATTTCAACATTAATCCAAAACTGCAGCAGCCATGCACTACGTGCACTACAAACTCGACTGTGCTCTTGTCACGGCTATGAGGTCCACACAGAAAATGTATTCCAATACAAAATTGATCAGTGGCCCACAATTTAGAACGTGTTCTTGCATTCGCCATCACATGCGGGCTGTAATGCAGCAAGAGCACAAGCCATTACACTGCAAATCATCTTGAATGAAAGTAAGTACCAAGAGTGATGGGGCATTTGTTTTCCATTTGAAGAAAATCAATCCTATGAGCCCTCATTTGGACAGACAAGACATCCCTCCGTCCACAAACCAATGGGGAACAGCAAGATAGCATTAGTGCTTTAGCTAATTTAAAGTCTGGACGTAAGGGAAGGAATTAATCCCCTAAGGATATTGTATTATGCCTAAAAGGGAATAATGAGGGAGTACTGGGTGAGTTGTGTGCACCCCATGGTGCCGTTTTACTCGAACACACTCAAACGACTGCGTCGCAGCAGCTGCTTCATAATCATCACTCTGGCAACCCTGCAGACCTTTAATTGAAGAGAAAGGAGGGAAAACGGATCGGGATAGATGCTCCCCTCTCTAAGGCCGTAATTAAGATGATACATACAAACCTGTGATTAGACACTGTGGCTGGGGCTAAGACCAGATGTTTTCAGACTGGAGGCAAAAGCAATTTTGAAATGAATGACTCAGAAGGCCATGGGTTCACCTGCATGTAAAATTGGATCCCGGGCCATCCAGGCAAGCGCCGCCGTTAAAGCAGAGGGAGAAATTCGAAGGCTCCTGCGGACACACGTCTAGGTCCACCTCACACTGTTTGCCACTGTAGCCCTCAGGACATATGCAGGCATATTTCTCGAAGAGGTCCACGCAGGAACCTCCGTTCAGACAAGGCCGGGATTGGCAGTCCTGTAAACGAAACAAGATGACAGAATAGAATTTATCCTCGGGATGCAGATAGATTGGCCAATTTGCACAATGTTCCTTCATATCAAACCAAGTCTGTAATGAAGTAAGTAATAAAAGAATATATGCATCAACTGGTGTCCTCACATATTGCTTTGGACGCAAATATGGCAAAATTTAGGTTCAAAGACGGCTGTTTTTAGTCTATTCTTATTGATACTTTAGTTATACATGCCAGGAACAACATAAGCAAGTTAAATAGACAACTCAGTGCGGTTTGGGGAATGTCCATGATGAATTAGGCATGCGGTTTGCATAATGTTTTCCTCCTTTCTCTTCACTGTCAGCTAGCCCTGGATTGCCTTGTTCAATTCCTCTTCGCGCCTGTGGAATCAGTTCCCTGAGCATCCGACAATCTTTCATTTTGATCCTTTTTAAACATCATTTTAGAGATGCACTTTTGTTGTTAGATAGTTGATTTGAGTAATTATTCTGCTTTTTAATCTTGCACTACTTTTAGGGATGTATGTACAGCAGTCCAGAGAAGGCCCAATACCACAGTTATCTTTAAACTCGCGATGTGATTGGCTGAGCTTCTGTTCTGTGAGTGCCAGTATAGGCAGTCTGACTGGATCAAGAGGAGCAACTAATCCCCTGTTAATAAGGACATCAGTGTCTCAGTTTCAGTTTGTGTTTTTAATCCATTGTAGACTGCTGCTGTTGTGCTTGAAAAAAGTGAAATCAGTATAAACTGAGTAGCTAGTCCTCTCAAGTCTGAGGACAATTACAGTCTGACGACCATGACGTTTCCAGTGACAGACATCCTGAGTGTGCGTTAAGATACGATACTTCATTTAGTAGAGTTCATATGCGGCAATGATGCATCATAACTTTCTTTCTATGCAATGTGTATATAAACGTCAATTAGTTTTTGCATCATCGCTGTTTCAAAATTGAATAATTGATCCACAAAACCTTAAACTGGGTAAAGTCATGGAACCGTGATAGTGTACAAAATTAGGATCAGAATTGCTTATGTCATGACTGCACAGACACAGAGAGACAAGAATAGTGTTAACAAAGTCCAATAAATCCAGTAAAACATAATGAAACACATTTTTGTTGTGTGAAAAGCTCAAACATATAAGTGTGGTGTGAGAGGAATGGGTGTGTAACAGAGTGGCCCCTTATACTCACATGTACATCAGTGGTGCCTTTGGCTGTCCTGGGATTCAAACCTACAACCTTCTGATGGCAGGGGCGACCCCCTAACTGACCGAGTGTTACTTTAAATGCATAAACTCCACCTGGGACACTTATTTGCGATTGTAAATCATTTTTTAAACATTTGTTTTCAACACATTTTATTATAATACATCATTTGTGTGTGAGGTGACGATTTCTGAAAAGTTTGAATACGCTTTAATACATATGTCTGTGGATTGTTACATTTTTTAAAAATGTTGCTATTTTGGGGGCTAGTTGTGTCCAAATGGTTTAATTCAAAAAATAATCTTTTTGTCTTAATGTCCAAAAAGGATAAGGCTTTTTTGTTTAAGGCTTTAAATAAAGAAGCAAACTTTGGATGCTAAGGAAGACCAAAACTTTGTCACAGTTATCAGTTTAATAACAGTAATTCACCAGAACACACTCGCAGCGGACGATAGGCACGACTCACTTATTTCAGTGATTTAAGCTAGTCTGGTTTAATCAGACTGTAAATTCTAATTAATCTCCCCTACTGGTAATGATTTAATGGGGAACATTCAAGGCTTAGGGAGAATACATCCTATGGAATGAGTCATTAGGTGGAGAAGGCAGGAGCTAACGATTTACTCCTTAGGAAGTTCCCTCCAAGGCCTCGCAAGCAGACCATTGTTTCATCTCCAGAGAACATTTGAGGTTGTGGTGAGTTTGAAATCAATTAAGCATTAGAGCAAGCACTTGCCTTCTAATCTGGAACACTGTACAGTGCTTTCATGATGCTTTAGCTCCCTACACTCATTTATAGTAAAGCCAATGCGGTCTAAAGCCGGAGATGCTTTGAACAAAGCATGCCATTCAAGTCCATGGCGGCGGTTGGGTTATGATGTATTGTCTATAAGGGCCTTATTGGCGTTTGGGTAATGATGAATAATTACATTGCATAATTACTACAGCAGCGGTGGTCGAAAAAAAGGCCCTTGGGAGAAACGCGGAACAGTCCAGAGAAGATAATTCACTTCATAACAGGCTCAGAAGAGAAAGGGAATTAAGTTTTTTTATAAAAGAAATAGTTAAACATGACGGGCCCTCGGCAAAGCCTTCTACTGGATCTCATCTAGTGTTAAAAGACAAATCCTGCACAAAAGAGTAAGAGCTAATCTCTTTTCTTTGAATCAAGAGATCATGGGGTTCAATTTTCTGTCACAGAAGTTCAAAAGAACATAAGCTTATATATTTGACCTTTCCATCTTCACTGTGTCTGAGTGTTTAGGGCTGAAAACCAGGCCAGGCGGTTTTAAGAGCCGCTTGAAACTACGGTCGGGTTGTTTTTTAGCCGATATGCCCAGACAATATCGTCTTTTAAAAGATGTTCATTATGCAACATAAGTCAAAAGTCCAGATTAACGTCTGTCAGATGCTGGACATTAGATCCTATCATTATCATTATGTATTAAAACAGTGGGTATGGGGCTCCCAAGCGGCGCAAATGTTTAAGCTCTATCATCAGTAGATTATGATTTAGATCCTTTGTGATACAATAAGCCATTTGTGGCAGGGAGTCCAAAAAATCATGACCGGTTTTGCAATTTCTGGGCTGGGTGGCAGGTGTGGGGGTGTTCTGGGATGGCGAAGCCAAATTTTAAATACAATCGAACCCATGTAGCATCGTTTTAATCTGACAAAAGTGTGGGGGAGATGGAACTGCTTTTCAGCAACAGTGAGTCCTAGCTAGTGGAAGGAAATGGACATGACTAGGAAGAAGATTTTTGGACAAAAAACGGTGGGCCTGAGAACTGGTTTGTACTAAACTGATTAATTTCTTTTCTTCAAAAACTAAACTTAAAACAAAATAAACCCTTCTTAACCCTCAGAGACTGACTGACATGCCGGGAAGTCAAAAGTAATAATATAAATATAAAAAAATAATATAAACAGACATTATGGTGTTTGCAAAAAATAGATTTGTAAATATAATACCAGTATATGTGTGTATATGTACACACTGAATATATGTGTTTATATAAGTACATAGTGCATATATATACAGTGGTACCTTGACTTACGTGGGTCCCGATTTACGAGTTTTTCGAGATACTCTGGGTCGAATTTTTGTTTTGAGCTGAGAGCTAAAATTCAGGTTATGAGATTTTGTGCCTGCTGTTATTTCGCAAAAGTTCATTTATCCACTCATGTGTCCAAAAATAGCAGAAATAGCAGATGATGTGCATTGAAGTAAAGAAACAAATTAGAAAATCATGTGTGAGTCGACTTGACGAAGCAAAATATTTTCTGAACGGCGAACATCTATCCATGAGAACATGGAGGAGCTGATGAAGGTGTGGTTGACGGAGAAGCAGCTCGCAGGAGATCCGTAACGGAGGTGATAATCTGCGAGAAGACGGTTTATGCTGATTTGCTGCAGCAGATCCAGGCGCTTTGGCGAATGAGGCATCGGGCCGCCGGTTAAAGCCAGTCGGAGCTCGAGAATTTTAAAAAGGACCAGCAAATGCTGTACATTATACTTAATAAAAACAGTTTATTGCAGAACATTCTACTGTTTTGTGCTTATATACAGTATTCGTTGTACAAAAGTAAATTTTTTTTATTTAAAAAGAAAAAAAAATGCTGTGTTTTTTGGAGGTCTGGAATGGATTAATGGCATTTCAATTCGTTTCAATAGGGAAAATTGATTTGACATATGAGTAATTTTGAGTTACGAGCTCAGTCACAGAACAAATTAAACTCGTAAGTCAAGTCACCACTGTATTTTATATATATATATATATATATATATTAGAGGTGGGCATAGATTATTTTACGCCGTTAATCTCATTGGAATCTTGGCGTTAAAGGCGTTAGAGAGACAGAGACAGGTTTAAAACGTGCGCGAACCGGACAAGTCACTGAAATATTAAGGTGAAATTCATCACAGCTTGTAGTATAGACACAGCTCCCTCTGTCCGGGGGGGGTTCAGTTAACGGCGATATTTTTTTTTATCGCGCGATAAGCCGTTAACAGCCCAGCACTAATATATATATATAGTGTGTGTGTGTGTATGTATGTATATATGTATTTACATACAAGTACAACAACTTTTAAACAAACATGAAAGTTAAACTATGACCCACAGTTTACTATTATTTTTACTGCACATGGTCAATTTACTAATAGCTCTATTTTCTCTTTGCTTAAATGCACCAGTAAAGTCACTCCATTGCTTCCAACCGCAAGTTATTTACATTTTTTGCCATTAACAGTTCATCGCACTCTCTATGCTGTAGTGAGTATATACTCATATGAGGTAATTACACTCCCTCCTGGCTTTTAACTACAGACAGCAAGCGCAGCGTCACTTACTGTCCACAAAGAGGCTCGAAACTAGGAAAACTGCTGCATTATACTCTCACCTTCATACAAAAGCGATAATCCACTCAAAGTCTCGCGCTACAGTGATTTTACCACAAGTAATGGGTTTTATCTCATGAACAGTGTCACCTATTAACTCTCATGTGTCTTTGCTTTGATATGCAGTGCAGTGCTTTTTTCTCTTTTTCTAGCCTTTGACTGTAAGCTATTTATATTTAGTATTTACAGCCCAGCATGTGTGTATATGGCATATTTCTACATCACAAAATACATTATACAGTGTATTTCATATTGAGTATTTTAGCAAACCTTTATTGGATTTATTTAGACTTTATATTCCATATTGTTCTTTTCTCTGCGCAGCCATAACATAAGTAGTTTCCTCTGGGATCAATCGAGTGTTCTGATCTGGATTCTTTGGTTTGTACCAGTACTAAGCGCTAGAAAACCTTCTGTGTTTGTATGTTCGATTTAAAGGATTTTTTCGATCTATAAATAGAAATGTGTTTTCTTTCCCTCAATGCACAAACCAATCGGACCACAACACAAACCACAAACAAACTGTACCGAGACCACCTTAAGGACCGTTGTTGGTTTATTCACATAAGCCTCCACTCAGCGCCTCTGAGACCACTTAAAACGGCTGAAATGGCCCAAGTGCAAAAACGCTCGAAAAGTCCGAACTGCTCAGCCACACCAAACCCTCCAGAAGCCTAAACGAGAAACATTATAGACATTTATACTTACAACACGATTGTAGTTATTCCTTTGCTGCTTTAAAATTAGGGTACATGAAGTCGTTGTGATCCCAGGGCCTACTTTGATTCGCTTCATGTTATGTTACATTGAAAGCAATTCTGTGATGCATCATAATCCGATTCATTAATCTTTATCGGTCCTGGAGGACATTGCTTATGTTGTGACTGCATAGACAGAGAGACGAGAACAATATCAAGTATAAATCCAATAAAAACTGCTGAAAGTACTCGATATGAAATAAACGACGATATCTGCACAATACTATAGATGAGTAACTTACAGTTAAATGAGTTACTAGTAACACAAATGATGGTTAGGAGTCTGTTACTGCACATAATAGAGATCAGGAGTAGATTAGTAATATTGACATAAGCAGTGAATCACACACACAGAGTGAAACAGCTTTGGTTCATGCTCTCGGCAACACATTTCAGGCTAGATTCTCATTTCTTCTGATATCTGGAGCTGTATCGCTCTCATAACTAATGAATATGGATTTGTTATAATGTGCTACAGAAAACCTTTTTCCTTTTCCAGGAGGACAGCAGTAAGTACCCATTATAGAACCGAACGCACCGTTAACCTCAAAGTCATCACGCCGTAGTTGGAAAACAAAGTTCTGAGCAAAAATGACTTACATCAATATTAGTCTCGCATCTGACGCCGCTCCATCCAATCTCGCACTGACAGTCGTACGCGTCGATCCCGTCCGAGCAGCTGGCATGAAGAAAGCTTTGGTTAATGCTCTCCGACATCATCAAACTCCATTTTTATGCGGCATGATTTATTAGAGGCGATTGCGCACACAGATGAGGCCACCAATCAAGAGTGCCGGCAGATGTCTATCCAGGCTTCATCTGTTCCCCAACAGGGATATTTCACACACATGGGGTTCAAGAAAGTTAACACTAGAGCTGTCACCATGACTTGATTAAACTTGATTGCTCAATGAAATGAAATAAAAAAAGAAAACCCACTCTCTTTTTAGTTCATAGACTATGATCAGTAATTAGCAACCCTAGTAGTCTCCCTTAGAGCAGGAAAGAGAGTACACACCTACAATTATTGTCCTTTTAAAGGCTTCCCTATTTACTCCCCTAATGAACTTATTATCAAAGTAATTGGTAGATTACTTGATTACATAATCAACAGTGACAGCCCGGAAATGATATTTCAGAGTCACCTGCATTACAGGTGATGACGTGTTACAGATGGATTGCAGTCGTACAACTTCAGCTGTTATTCCTGTTACCAGCTGCGTCCGAAGCTTTTTTAATGAAGGGGGGGGGGGGGGGGCTGGAATCCATGCCTTGCGTGTTTCCCTAATACAAATTTTGATTAGTGGACTAATCTGTAATTTTTCTGTCAAATATACTGCAAAAATACAGAACGAAGTGTGTTTTGTATCAGTTCAATATAGAACACATTCAAATATGGACCAATTCTGCAATTATGATGGTGACCCTATTTATGGCAAAATGATGGAAACAGCGCTGGGTGGATACGTTGGGGGGAGGGGGATGGGTCGGGGGCGGCGGCAAAACAAATGACTTTTAAAAGTGGGGGGGGGGGGCAGGGGGGGCATGCTCCCCCCAATACAATGGTTCTGGTGCACATGGTGCCTGGTGCCTGTTACTACAAAAATGTGTTTGATGTGATGCAACATATTTTTCATCTATAAAATACTCCGAGGGTTATTACATTCATATGAACTGCTTTGGGAAAGTCGAACTGCAACAAGATTGTTACCTACATTCTGACTGTACTTACACTCAGCCTGCACAGCAAATGTCAACAGCACTAACTAATTCAGCTGGCTGCAGTAGTCAACTCAACATAACCAAAGTTGGCATTTTTTGTGCAAAAACAGTGTAAATGCTCTCGTAATTTAGGCCATAACCCCTTACATATAGAAACAATAAGGATTTTCTGGATAAACAGCCGTTCACCAGATACACTAGTGTAGCAGCATTCCTTAGATACACATTTATTAGCATAAGCTGACTATGCAAATCCATCTGTAACACCTACTACTTCACTAGTTGTGAAGTTGTTAGTGTATCTAGATATAAAGCATCGCTAAGACTGTATAACTGACAGTCTAAAGTGGGAAGTAGATTTTTTCTCAGTGAGATGGAACAAAGTGGTTGTGGACGTTATTTGATACACTTTTGTATAAAATCGTTGCATAAACGCAGTCAGTAGATGATATTACTCATGAAAACACACTTGTGGTTTATTGTTATGCGGCAGCCACTATAATACAGTTATATACTGTTTCATATACAGGCCTGATTAACTGAGAGCACATTCTCTTCAGTTGAAACACTAATGCATTACAGGAATTAGGGTCTCAGTGAAGTCAAATGTTGAACTTGGCTGGAGACCTGAGGAGGTAGAAACAGGTGGAAATGACAAATTTCATCCTGTTTGCAGGAGTACTAGGAGTCTGGCGCACAGCTGAGTGAGACAGAGCTGACAGGGACCCAGGAAGTGTTTAATTGGTCCTGAAATGCTCACAGGCACTGTCGCATGTGGCCGTGCTGTGATGGCCAATTAGAAAGCACTTCATCTCGTGGCTGTGAAAGTGAGGCGCTTGATAGGACGCAGGCGGGCTCACGCACCTCCCATGAAAGCAGGGGCTCGAGGCGCATTCGTCAATGTTGCTGGTGCAGTCCGAGCCCATGAAGCCGCTGGAGCACAGGCACTGGTAGCTGTTAGGGCCGTCCACACACCTGCCGCCGTTCTGGCACGGGTTCGAGAGGCACTCGTCCATATTCAGCTCACACCAAGTACCTTGGAGGGACAAGTAAGTCAGTCAGTCAGTTAACATCTCCGGGTCCATTACTGCAAAAGGCACACGGGAAAAGCGTGCATTCATTCTTGTGTCCATTAAAAATAAATGCAGTGGTTCCCAAAAAAATATCTAGAGCAGTGGTTCCAATCTGGGGTCCAGGCCCCCTGTAGGGGGCATGAGAGATCACAGGGTCTGCACTGAGGTTAAAATTATATTTGTAGACATTAAATTCATAAAATCCCAATGTCTGAGAAACGTAAACGTGCGTGTGTGTGTGTGTGTGTGTGTGTGTGTGTGTGTGTGTGTGTTTGTGTATATGAGTATAAGAACAAAAACCTTCAACTGCTGTTTGTCTTTTGAAAATAAAAGTTTATAATTAATCACTTTTTTCTTTTTGTGCATCTATGTGTGTAGGAGTTGGGTTTAGGGGGTCTGGCTTGTCTTGGACACAGGCAAGGGGGGCTTCAAGGAAAAGTGGTGAGGTGAGGGAGTTGCCAATGCAATCAGAATGCTGTGGGTTCAAATCCTAGTGCTGCTCAGGTTCCCCGGTGGAAGGCACAGTCTCCACACACTGCTCCACGAATGGGCCTTATTGGTGGCAGCCCCCTGCTTCCCTTGGTGAAATGGTTAAATGCAGAGAAAGAACTTCAGAATGTTCACTTATTATTTATATATATATATTAATCAATCCGACCAATTATACAATTGACTGCTCATTCACACATCATTCATTAGTCTCATGAGATGCAGCCTCAAATCTGCATTGTGCCTTTGTCCTAAGCTAAGAAATGGATTGTGTGCTGTGAAGAAAAACGTGAATAAGGATCAGTCTCAATTTGGGTGAACTCAGTGACCCAAATGCTGTTTGACAAATCGTCCGGATAAAAAGATCCTGCTGTAAAATATGATCCCGGAGAATAAAGGGCTGTGCGTCTCCCGGCCTCGTCTTTACCAAAACAAAACAAGTTCATTCCAGCAAACCTTCCCCAAAAAAGGCCGGGCTTGACATATTTTACGGCAGCATGAATCAATGCTTGGACAATACAGCAAAATAAAGCGAATTCATAAAGCCGTGATTCACAAAGCTCTAATTTCAGCCATTCAGCGTGAGACAAAGTTGCGGCTCACAATAGACTCAAGGTCTTGGTGGGTTGTGTAGTGGCGATAAATTAAAACTATTTCAATAACTGCAGGCAGCAGAAGAAGATCCCGGCCGTGAGCAGCTAGACAGCTCGCCGGAGAAGTTTTCGACCTATTCTCCTCTCCGGAGGCCTCGGAGGCAGCGGAAATAAAGAAAGAAAGGAGCGGCAAAAACAACAATGAGGCAGATCATTAACATTTTATAATTAAAACGTTTCTCCCCATTGCTCGCTCACAGGAGGTGTTAATTCTCTCCATATTGACACGGCGGTTAAGTTGTAATGAATTTATTTGTGTCAGGCGAGCTGCCTACACAAACAATGATGGAGCGTCGCGGTATTGACCGAGCATGAATTACCGCCGTGAATCTTAAATTAACCCCTGAAAGCAAATAAAGCCAGTTTCAGAGTTTCCGCATCTCACTGTTATGACTGGCATTCCCAACACTGGAGCTAAACGACCCATTACTTTCTGCCCTTAGAGTAAAAAAAAAAAAAAAAAAATTGCCATAGCCTACATTTTTATTTAAAAAAACAATGTCTGCAGAGAACTATCTCTATTTCTCTTATTTTACTTCTATGACTTATTTTACTTATTTGATGCATCTTTTTATTATTATTTTTATTATTTCATTATTTATTTATTAACTTATGTGATGGTGTTTTCGGTTAAATATATCTTAATGTATGGGATAAGTGGATCTAGTACATCTGGGCTAAGTGGGAAATGGCATAAATCAGATTTCTGCCAAACTGCTCCTTTAATAAGATAATGCAGAACTTCCTTTAAGCGGCACTTCCTTGACTGAATTGATAAATAATGTGTCTCGACGTGTGGCTTTGCCGGAAAGTGAGAGGCGAGGCGGGAGGGAGATTATGGAGCAGTTGTGTTTAATCCGAATGTTAGCTTTCTTAAAAGAATCGCCCAGCATTCATCTAAGAAAGTGGGAGAAACCATATAATCTCTTTCCCCTAGCCTCAATTACTCCTCTCTGCAGGAACTTCCTAAATCCACAGTGTATTATCAGATTTGCCGTCCCAGAGAGTGTTGTGTGAAAGAGGAGAGAGCGAAAAGGAAGAGAGAAAGGACAGAGAAGTGAGAGAGAGAGAGAGAGAGAGAGAGAGAGAGAGAGAGAGAGAGAGAGAGAGAGAGAGAGAGAGAGAGGAGAGAGAGAGAGAGAGAGAGAGAGAGAGAGAGAGAGAGAGAATATATCAGAAATGCTACAGTTCTAGCAAGCATTCAATTATTCGCTCCCAAATCCTTTATCAGACATTCAGTATAATCTGATATATATATAAACTGAAAGCCTCTGGCTCTATTCAAACCAGGTTATTTGTGCACACAGTGTAAACTGGAGGTTGCCTTTGGAGGTGGGGGGGGGGTTACTCTATATCATAGAGGAAAAGTCGCAGGCATTGTGCTGTCAGCGCCGGTCTATTGAAAGACAATCCATTGTCACACATTTTATTGTCGCCTGCACCTCGTGCGACAGCGATAACAACATCTAAAGCAGCGGCGAGCATAAAGAAGTAGAAATAAGCAGATGAACCCAAATCTTCAGGTTCAATTCAACAACATAGAAATGGTTTCTGGCTACAGTGGATAGAAAGGGAGCAATCTTTCTGCCTGATGCACACCTAGCATAATGCAACTTCCCCCCAAAATGACTTGCTTAACCCAAGTTCTGTGTATTTCTGGAGAAACTGGGCTATGAACCACGTTAC
>JBBPDC010000084.1:3434779-3450694 GCA_037974485.1 Hemigrammopetersius urotaenia | reverse complement strand
AGGAGCAGATGATTCCAGATGATCAGGCGGTGATCAGTATACTGGTGGTGCTGAATGCTGAGTGGGCGGAACTCCTTTATATAGGAACCTTGTATCTTCAGGTAATTTGCAGACTGTCACAGTCAAACTAACAACTGAAAAGTCGGCAAAGCACAAGCACGACCGTCTACTCGGGCTGAAGATGCATTTCAGTGGGAGTTTTCTATAAACAAATTTATCTTTAACTGAGAAACACACAAAGGTGTCTTATCACTAACAGGTTAGCTGGGTCAGGTTTCCATCACACGGCTAAAGAACGCTGAGAAAAAATGAAAGACCACAATATCAAAAGCAGCTCTGACAGAAAAGTGTTACGCTGGTTTGACTCAAAGAGTCCTGCAAGTTGAGAACTTACAGCACAGTTTCTGTACGCCTATGGAAATGTGTTGTCTGACTAAAATAGATAAATGGAAGTATATGATATATATAGTCTTAATATAATATATATAATATATATAAGTGACTAATTTATTTTCTGACTATATAGTCATAAACAAAAGTTAGAACATCTGAACCAAATTACAAGTTGAAAATTATATTTAAAAAAGAAAGGGGGGGGGGGTTATGACTACAAAAGGAAATGTTCAACATTGCCTCACCAAACAATACATTTGTATTGGGAAACCCTCCGGTGTGTGTTCTGGTGGGGGACTTACCGGAGAAGCCGGGTCGGCACACGCAAACAAAGCCCCCGGGCTTGTTGATGCACACGCCATCGTTGAGGCAGGGTGAGACTTCACACTCGTTCACGTCCAAATCACACAAGACCCCGAAGTATCCAGGCGGACACGAGCATCGGAAGCTAGACATACAAAGAAAACAATTACATTTTAGTGCTCAAAACTAAAATCAAGTGCCTTCCAAAACAACCCTGCAGTTTTAAACCAATAGCATCAGGGGGTTCAAACTCACTAGAATGTAAAAACGACGGTCAGCGTTACATTTATATAGTATCAGCTATGGGCAACACTAATGCCGCCGCTGCCTGAATGTACCAAAGTGAATCGATGATCAAAGTCCTATTGTATCTTTCATGCATTCGCCTCTTCACGTCTCTTCGTGCAGTTTATCGCTGCGGGAAAATCAAATAAACAAGCCACGAAAAATGCAACAGATGCTGATCGCTGATTGCCCGCGCTCTGCGTGGCAGTCTGACCCTTCTAGCTGCCATGCTGTCCGGAGACTGCAGAGTTTAGGAAAGCTGAAGAGCTGCCGAACAAACAGCGCCGGGTGAGGCTTAATGAGCGACTATAGCATACACAGGGAATAAAGCGGAGATCTTCACAGCGGGGCTTTATCCCTCACAGCTCTAGAGTTATTACTAATGTTTGGCTATACAATTTCAATGGTATTACATAATTACAATAACAAGTAATAATAGGCTACATAATGAATTCAACTACAGGGTCCTCGAGGACTTCGAAACACACCCTAGCCAGAGTCACTTGCCGATCCTAACACAGTTGTAAAATCGTAATCTAGCCACAGAAAAAGGAAAATGACATAAATATACTGTAGGTAAGAGTACTGGGGCGCCACCTCCTTCACTCTTACTGTGTATTCTGCGTATTTTACGTATTCTTAAACCGCACGCAACTAAACTAGTGCGCCCATTTAGTCCGTAAGTACGGCGGTAATGGTGTACACTAAACCCCGTTTTAATGGGAGTGAGCATCAATTTGAAACATCATGCATTAAGACTGTTACATATTACTACTAATTACTACTAATACTAATATATTATCCTCATCAGAGTTTAGCATCCAATTTGAATTACAACATATATAATTTAAATATATTATTGGATAGATAATGCAGATATTAACATACAGATTATTTAAGCTTGCATGTTGCTGTCCTGGCATAGAGCAGATGGTGTTTTACATTTCGAACAACTGACTGTTTTAAGGCAGTGATGTATGTTGAGCCTCCAGGGGGTCCACAGTGACTTTTTGCCTCACTAAATTGGTCACACTCAGTCAATATAAAAATGTTACTCATTGCTTCCTCTGTCATTCCTTATGGTAATGAGGTGAAAGGGCTTCAGTCCAGCTCCTGAAGATCTACGTGATGTAGCTCAGGTTTGTCCAAAAATGCTGACTGGACAATTTTAGAATACATCGACACTCCTAAGCCGCCACCCCCCACAATATATTGGCAGAGTTAAAATATAAACTCTGCCAATATATTTTTGTTGGAATTGGAATTTCATTGGAATTATAACTAAATACTATATAGTTATAATATATCTAAAAATACTGATGTAATGTTAAACCACCCCATTTAAATATGTCCGGTTTAAATATGATGTAAAATCGTACAGTTTAAATATGAACTCTGTGTCTGATTTTATTTATATGATGATACTTTTATGCCTTTTTTGTTAAATACATATAATGGATGTGAATGTAAAAGTATAAGCAACTTATATATACATATATATACACACACACAAACACACACACACACGTACATACATATCTGTGTGTCTGTGTGAGTATAAAAATACACAAACACGCACGCACACGCACACACAGTAACGAATCCCTGAAGAGTGTTATTAGAGGCATTCAAGGTTCAAGGATATGCCATAATAGACCCAGGAAGGTTAAGTATGTTCTTGACTGTTTTTTATTAAAGACACGACCAGAGAGGGAGGGGAGACCTGAACTCCACCTGACGTGGACTCCCTTGGACACTACGTTCTTGAGGAAGAAGGGGCTGGGACAGGACGTTAGGAGCAGCCAGTCACGCGGGAGCTCCTCTGACGACAGGAGACGGAGCGAAGACAAACCATTTAGGACTTAAATTGGCCCTGGGACTTCTGTGCCCATCTGTCGGACGGAGGAGCGCGAGGCCCCGGGGTGCTTATTAAGCCTTGTGAGGAGAAGCTCCAACGGAGGAAGGCCAATCTACGGCCATGATATCTTCCTGCTGGATCCAGTTCGCTCCTGTCTTTAGTGAGGCGGCTTATACGTGTCAAGGCGGAAGAGAAAAAGCCTTTAAATGCGAGCCGGAGCACCGTGGAGAATAACACCCACCATCTTCTCATGGGGGCTTCTTTCAAACTCCTGGTTTTTTTTTGTGTTCTGCCTCCTCTGCTTGCTAAAAACAAATAGCTAGAAGATAGCATTCGGGGCCAGTGTCATACTCAATTTAGGCTCCGTTCAGTTCAATGAAGGGAATGCTACACTGAGCTAGTTGTTGTGCTTTACCTGTTCACAAGGTCCTGACAGGCGCCTTGGTTTTGGCAGGGGTTGGAGGCACACTCGTTGATGTCTTCCTCACAGTGAGGGCCGGAAAAGCCAGGCTTGCAGTAGCAGCTTAAAAAGGAAGATAATGAGGCGATCATTAAATCAATGCTTTGTTTCGTTGCAAGATATTAGTTTGCAGGTGAAGCCATGCACATTGAAATAATGAGAAAAAAGGGAAGGTGTCGTTTTTCTTTAACCCTTAAAACACAAGTGGCAGCAGCGCAACCAATTCTACATTGTCCCCAGACAAACATGTAAGGAAGCTCCCCGGATTTGTGTTGATGCTTGAGGCGTCAGACGTTATGCTGACCTTTGTTTGGTGATTCCATGTCATATAGAAAGTTTTAGAAATTTAAAAACATAATAATAACCAGTACTGGGGTTTTAAAAATGATGTCACATGCAAATGACCATAAAGAATAAAAAAGAACACATTTCTTGAATTAGGTTTTAGAAACGAACAGAAAAAACACAAGATCTTTGAACCCGGGAGAACTTTCAGGACAGTCTCCGCCCACAAATGGATGGGGAAACCCCGCAGAGGGAGGGGGTCCAGAGAGCGGCAGAGAGAAAGAGCAGCAAACTGCGCGAGTGTAAGAGAACAAACGCTGGTTTTAGACTGATTTACACCATTTGTGTATGTATGTATAGATTTTTTTTCAGCCTTGTTGCACCTCATCCAGCAATATTAGCAGATATAGGTCAATATCAAAAGGTGCTGCAACAACAAAGTCAAGAAAGGAGGAGCTGCTCCACACCGTCATTATTTTCACCCTGCAACACTGGCACGGCTACAGGTCTAGGGTCTGGGTGGAGTCCATCCACTCATTTCCTTTTACTGCCTTTTGACAGGCGGACGCCATTTTTTCCACCCACTTACATCTGTGCTTTTAAGTCACCGCCTGCCTTGTGGGAAAGCTCTAACCGCTTAGGCGTTTAAATTTTCCCCACTAAATCTAGATGAAGTGAGCAGTCGACTGATGAGGGCTGCAAGTGTTAAAAATAAATAAAATAAATAAACCACTGATTAAAAAAAAATTAATTAAAAATCGGGAAAAATCCCTCTCCTGCAAATCAAATCATCTATACAGAGAAAATGTGACAAGAAATAAATATATAAATAGAAGGGGGAAAAAAAGTGATTGCATCCAGTTCTTACTAGTAACTGTTGACCCCATCCACACAATGGCCCTGGTTTTGACACGGACTGGAGCCACACTCATTGGTGTCAATTTCACAGCGAGATCCCTCGAACCCTGCAAGATAGATGAGATGGTCATGGATCAGTGAGCCTGACCACATCTTGAAAGAGGCAGGATCAATGCTAACAAAGGCCCGCGGCGAATGCTCTCTTAATGGAAACGGCCTGCCTAGTGTTTCTCATTCCGTCGTCTCCTGGAAGGACCCTGGGGATCGTGATAACACTAAGATAGACAGGGCCGGCACCAGGTCAAGGGTGAAAAGAGTCCTAAAGAGCTTAACTACTGATAGTGTAGTGCTAACTCACTTGAATACACCTAGACAGATTAATAAAGACCTAATTTGTCACTTGAGTCAACTGCTCAAGTAATTATTTTGGGTTACAGACAGAAAGTCCAGTCCTTAAGGTATCCCTGGGTAATTCAGTTCACTTCGAGTGCTGGCTTACATTACCAAAGTTGACCAGTGTTGTTCTTAAATGTTATTTTTATAATAGCTAGAATTCGGCACCTCCCCTCCTTACAATTTTTGAAATATGGGCATGGTTTCAATGTTGAAACAGTTGTTAATATCCAGAGTATTGATCATTTTTTAAAAAAATCTATTTTTGTCAGTTGATTTTTGTCATGTCTGTAACGTATGGAGAGAGAGAGAGGGTGGGCGAGTCGCCTTAAAATTGTATGCCGGAGAAAGCAACTGTGAGGTCACGGATACGGCGGCCGCAAAGCAACACAGAAACAAACATGGAGCAAAACACACAGCAGACTTCTAATTGTAATTTAATTAAAAATAATCAGCTCAGGAATGCGGCTACATGTTCAGCCGTCCTGACCCATAAATGGTTTGGTAAGAGCCAGCGAGTTAAAGCCCCCTGCTTTGGTCCAGCAGTAAGATGCCGAGCACTAAATGAAAAGAATCAGTAGATCGGTGGATCGGATCCCTGGTGTGAGTAGATGTTTTTTTTTTCCCATAACACCAAAGTTTGGGTGTCTGGTTTTATAGCAACCACACAATCACACTTTTCTTGTGGGGAAAATCTAGTTTTAATAAAGTACTACTGTGCTTCTTATTTGAAAACTACAAAAGAGATATTGGCAGTCATGGAGCAACTGACAAATGAACGCAGCAGCTATTAGCAATCAGACCGCCTCACAATGTGTTTGGCTGAGAGGCGGTCCATGACTGCCAATATCCTCTCATAACATTAGCAATAACAAACAGCTGCCACAGCCACAACAAAGTTTATTACGAGTGACAATCCTGCCAAAAAGAACTAGAGCAAATAACATCATCTAACAACAAGAGCTCCTGAGTTAAATCAGGAGTTGGGATCAGACGAAATGCTAAGATACACTACATAAACAAAGGTACCCCGACACAAGGTTTGAGTCCCCTGACTTCCAGTGGAGCAAAAAAAAAATAAAAATCATCTGACAGAAGAGATGTGTGTGTGGGGGTGGGGGGGTTAATGAGCGGTGGGGGGAGGGTAACGTGTTGCGTTAAGGGGGGTGGGGTGGTATGAGCGGTGTATTTTAGGTGAACGTACTAAACAGAATCACTTCCTCAAGTGATTCGGGTTCAGTACGTTCACTTAAAAGATCGCGAACGACACAACACTGCTTCCCACTGCCATTCCTCCGTTAACAGCAAGAAAACAGACTCCAAAACTGCTGTTGTTTATTTATTTTTAACAGAGGATGAGCTCTCGCAGCACTCGCGACACCGGAGCTTCGGAGTTTTCGCTTCTTTATCTATTTAAGCGATGGGTTTTCTCCACTGTGTTCAGACTTGTTTTAGCTACTATTAGCGAATGAGACCCTTCATGACACACTACTGACTTCCAATCTTAGAACTTCTGTTCTATTCCTATCTTTTTTTAAAATGTAAAATATACTACTACTAGCCTATTATGGTGCCCTATTGTTATTGTTATTCTTATTATTATTACTATTATTGGATGCGCCAGGCAACAAGAAGCCCTTTTGCAGATATCGTCTTTGTTTTGGGAGATTAAAAGCCGTTGAGACTAATGTGGCACTTAATGCTGGGGAATTATTTTGTCTTACTATGAAGTTTGGCATCTTAAACAAGTGTCGAGAAACAGCTGGCAGCCAGTAGCTACTCCGCAGCAGTCGATGTTTAAGAGAACTACCGAAACCATAATGTTTATTTTTATTTTTAGGAAAAATAATTAAATCGTAATTAAACCAAAGAAAAAGAGCCTTTCCAGAACTTTGTCTGCCGAAGCTTGTTCAGCTCAACGCCTCATTCCCCATTTTTCCCTTCGGATCTGCATCAATCTCATTATTAACCTTTAGTGCCCTCAGGTGACGGAAATCCGTCATAGCGACGGAGAACTTTAATCCACGCAGACCAAGACATTTTGGACAATGCCATGCTTCCAAATTTGTGGACACAGTTTGGGGAAGAACCTTTTCTATTCCAGCATGACTGTGTCCCAGTGTACAAAGCGAGCTCCAAAAAGACATGCTGGAGTTCAGTATGGAAGAACTTGACTGACCTCAACCCCATCCAGCTCCTTTGGGATGAACTGGAACAGAGATTGTGATCCAGACCTTCTCGTCCAACTACAGAATAAATGGACACAAATTTACACAGAAACTCCAAAATCTTGTGGAAAGCCTTTCAAGAAGAGTGGAAGCTGTTCTAGCGGCAAAGGGGGGTCAACTCCATATTAAAGTCCCTGTCGGTGGAATGGACATAGTCCCAATACTTTTGTCCATATCGTGATGCAGGTAAGTTGTTTGGAGAAACACTGAGAATCACTGAGGCAGGGCACTGATAAGAAAAGAGCAGCTCTGGATGGTGCCTTGGAGAACCTGCGAAAGCCGACATCTGGGGACCATAAACACACAGCTCCCTGCCGGTAAGTTCCCCCTGGTGCTTTCTGAATGGAAGCTGCTGAAAGCGTGTGCTACACTGCAGCTTTTATGGTTCATCCACTACTGCAAAAGCTACTTGAGTCACGTAACACATTAGTTAATCTTAGCCCATTCACCACTAAACGCGTTGATGAATTTCTTCCACGCAGACCTCTGTGTCATTAGCTCATTGGCTAATTAACCCACTACCGAGAGCAGGTGCACAGAAAACAGTGTGAAGACAATTAAAGAGAAAAAGACTCCTACAGGCTTTCGCTCTGTGTAATCTTCATGTCTGTTTAATGAACCGAGGCTGACTCTGCGTGGCCTCATGTGTTTACTCTTTCTTTAGAGACGGGAACCTGACGTCGGGATCCGGCTCTTGCTCTATAACAAACATTACTTCACATTAGCAATAAATGTCCCAATCACTGGGCTCTGAACAGCAACTAATGTGTCTAATAACAGTATGCTTATGATACGTGACATATTTAGGCACATTTAATCATAACACATTTCCTCGGTGAACACGTTAATCATCCAGAAAGATTTCAGAGAGGACAAGCGCTTCGTTTGTGTGTGTGTGTGTGTGTGTGTGTGTGTGTGTGTGCATGCGCTTACTTACAACACCACTGACCTCAGCCGTGGGTGCATCTTGAGTAGGAATTTTCCACATCCGACCGCGGAAAATAAACACTGATTATACAACCAGCTTCTGCCTTCCAGACAGAAACAAGTCAGAAAGGATTTTTAAGGTCATAACTCATAAGCTCTTGCAAATGTTAAATCGCTTCTTTAGCCTAAGTGGCCCTAACCCAAGGCTGCTTGGGAGCCGGGCCCATTCAAACGAATCCAATTCAGGACCTGATTTGAAACCTTTTCCTACAATTCAACAAAGATCCACACAAAAAGAACCCATAGATGTCTAGGCTTCTCGATTCTTCCTCCCTCAATAACTCATCAGCTATTGTCTATTCTGTTTCGATTGTGGTGTGGGCCTCCGATACTGTAACCCTGCTTTCTCACCTTATTCAAAACACAGCCGCTAGAGATCTAACCAAAACTAAGAAAAGAGAGCACATGACTTCAGTTCTCAGGTCCTAGCACTGAGTCCAGTACAGAATTGATTTCACAGCATTACTCATCGTGTACAAGTCACTGGACGGTTTATGCCCTAAATACATCTCTGATATGTTTGATGGTTATATTCCTCTTAGATCTGCAGGAGCTGGTTAGCTAGTGGTTAAAAGAGCTGAAACTAAAACACTTTATCGCAATTTTCTTCACTTAGCAACTGCTGATGCTTTATTAGCTCCTGAGTTGAATCAGACAAAATGTCAAAACACAGTATATATGGACAAAAGTATTGAGACACACCTGTTTCCCAGGGTGTGGGCTTTACTTCCAGTGAAGGGCAATTTTGATACTTCAGCACAACAAGACATTTTGGACAACATCATACTTCCAACTTTGTGGACCCAGTTTGGAGAAGGCTCTACACTTCCATTGCACTTTTTGTCTTCTTTTATTGATTTTATTCTTTGTTATTGCATTTCATTTGTTTTATAGCCCTTTCTCTATTTCTACAAATTCTTATTTCGATAAAGTATTAATGAAGATATTTTTGGTCAACCTCATCATTACAATGTCCATTTTTCCTTCAGCTCTGTCCCTGAAAACAAAGACGTTGCAGTTCTGAAAAGGTGAAAAGTCATCCTGGCCCTTAGTTCATCCAGTTTATTTTTCAAAGACTGGGCGTTCACTAGAAGACTGCTGGTGCAGTGTTGTCTGTTCCTCAGCCTGACCAGGGTCCCGGCTCTTTTCTGCCTTGTATCCAGCATTTTTCCTGCGCAGACAGTCAAGGTCCCACCTCCATTCCCAAAAAAGTTGGTCTGATTGCGAATTTTGTCGAATGTCTGGGAGAGTTTGTCTGTCATAGGAGATGAGAGCATTGCAGGTTGCAAAGAAACTAAACAATTATACGGCAAACAAAAGAAAAACCCAAAGTTTAGGAGGACACTGAGCGTATAAACGTGTAAATATTAATCTTTAATAGTGTAAATACTAAATCTTTAGTCTTGTCTGATTATTGTACCTACCTTCTACTTTCCTGATTTTTGATTTATGGGAGGAGTTTAAGAATTTCATTACGGGTAATGATGCTACATTGTTATCTGTATATGACAAAAAGACTGTTGTTTCAATATTAAAGAGGTCTTCAGCATATTAACTTGTACTTTTCCACTGTTTTGTGAAACCTCTGATCCTGAAAAGTTTATGGAGTCCCCAATATGTCAACTAACATTCTGTTGGGATCTACAGAATGGCAAAACAGTACATTAATATTCTGTCAGTAGAACCAATAGTGACTTACACTTCATAACATAACATTACATTTCATTAAGTTACTGTTGCATATATTTCTGTTTTGTGGGGAAAATCCTTTACAGTGTTGTTTTTGTACAGCCTTCCAATACGTAGTATTAATGTACATGTAATTTATTGTGACCTGCAACATCTCTCTCTGCTGGGGATGGAAGAACTCAAACCTTAAGCTCAGCCCATTTTCACTACTCACCACTCTGATTACACCGAGGAAAATCTCTGGAACCAATGCAAAAAACAACCACTCGTGTGTGCCTGTCCCCGTTTCACTTATGTTAAATTTATTCATCTGGCAGATTCATTCAATAACTCAGGAGTGAAACTGAGCACACAGCTATGACGGCAGTTTTAAGACATAATAGAAGCAGAAACATATGAGTCAAAGATCAATTAGAATACTGTGAAAGTGCAACAAATGGTAAATCATACAGCAAAACCGCTCCTCATATGTTAGTCCCCCCTGTTTGGGTTGATCCTTGAGGTGTCAGACGTCATGCTGAGCTTTGTTTGGTGCTCCGATGGCACATCGAACCAAAGTTACTGTCATTTAAAAAGAACATGTACTAATGAGAATAATCACTACTGGGGTTTTTAAAGTGGCATCACACGCAAATGATCATTAGGAACAAAAATGAACAAATTTGATTTTAGGTTTCAGAATCAAACACAAGATCTTTGAACCTGGGAGCAACTTTCAGGATAGTCTCCGCCCACAAGTGAGTGGAGAAACCTCGCAGAGGGAGGGGGTCCGGAGAGTGGCTGAGAGAAAGAGCAGCAAACGGCGAGAGTGTAGGAGAACGAACTGTTTACTGAAATAAGATTTTACTAACACACTGAGTTCTAAGGGTTAAACAGTAAACATTTTCGATGTTATGCGAGTAGCTCTCAGGTGGAAATATAGGGAAAAGAAAAGGGATGCAATATACATGTTTAGGCTGGGTGGACTGCTGCTTTCTGAGAATTTAAAACTACCTCTAAAATATTGTAGTTCTACTTGTATTGATTGGAAAGTAGAGCAAGCTCTCTCATTGGTTAGGCCCTCAGGAGATGGACAGAAGCCCTTCCGATTAACTACCAACATACAGATTTTGGATTTTCTATGGGTAGAACCGAGTTCTTGAGAAAATAACATCACTCTAGGCCTGCTTAATGTCTTGGATGTGACACAAGGTAAATTGTACATGATAATATCTGTTGCGAATTGCAGGCCATGTTTAATCTAGAAATGTTTAGGTGCACTAGTGTTAGCTAACATTCTACTACAAATCTGAAAAGGGTTAGGAGAAATCAGCATCGTTGTAAAGATTTTAATGTTTATGCCCCAAACTGAAGCTCCAATTCTGTTTACCACTGATGAACATGGACCATCACCTCTGCATAGAAAGAGCTACTCTGCAACAGGTTTGTTGTCAAATCAAGTCTTGCAAAAGCCATCAGCATACTTTCCAAAATTCACTCCCATTTCCTTTACTGAATAAAATCTCAATTTGTGTTTTCACAAACATCGTGATAACGACAGCAGGATCAATTCTGTAATCACCTCCAACGGTTGAGCGTACTGGTTAGGGATCAGAGTGGGTTAGATCGCACATAGAGGCACATTTTGTGCTGAAAGGATCGTTACCTGGGCCGATATTATTCATCAAGGTGAACCGCAGTACTTCCTATTATTAACAATCTTTAAAAATAACCAAGATTTATGCATGCAGTCCTTAAGCAACACCATGCCTGTAATTAGCCTTGGCCCATAATCATTAATCTGACTGACAGCACAGAAAAGGAGGCACAAAGCTATGGTTTTATGATAGCTGGTAAACCTGGACTGGAAAACACGTACTGATCAGTATGACTATAATCCATAACAATGACAACTGCGCTACATCTGATGTCATGCTACATGCTAATTTGTCATGACATGAAATGTTAGTGTGCATGTCAGCACAATTACCAGTAATCTCAACATTTAATGAAGTCATTATTAGGTCCCACTTTATAATAAGAATACTCGTATAAAGGGTTACTAATGATTTATAATCAGGGTGGTAATTAGGTTGTAGACAGTTTATAAGTCATTAATAAGCAGTTTTAAACACGTTCTAACAGTTGTCATGCATTGATGCAGGCTTGCTATATCTCTTACTTTAATGGTAGTTGCATGTTTAACCCAAAGGTTTATCTTATCTGATCATTCAGCCTGAGACAAGATAAGCTCAGCAACTAGCGAGATCTGAGGTCTGACAAAAAGTGAGCCTGCATCAATAGATGACAACTTTGATGATTTGTTTATAGCTGTTTGTTAATGATGAATTAATTGTCTTAATAATTAATTTATGGCATCTCTTATCCAGAGCGACGTACATCAGTGCTTATGTAGTCTACACCTGTTCTTCATAGTGTAAAGCTCAATTTAAATCAACACGTGCTTTTTATCAAGTTACTGCCAGCAGAAGTGAAAAATGCTCTTAATGCTTCAGCAGAGCAAGACATTTGGGGTATTTTGCTTCCAACTTTGTGGACACAGTTTGGGGAAGAACCTTTTCTATTCCAGCAGGACTGTGTCCCAGAGCACAAAGCAGCTCCATAAAGACTTGGCTGGATGAGTTTGGTGTGGAAAAACTTAACAACTTGACCTTTGTGATGAACTGGAACAGAGATTGCGAGCCAGCACTTTTCAGCCAGCATCAGTGTCTGACCTCATAAATCCTATACAGAAGGAATGGGCACAGATTCCCACAGAAACTCCAAAATCTTGTGGAAAGCCTTTCAAGAAGAGTGGAAGCTGTTAGAACTGCAAAGGTGGACCAACTCGATATTAAACTCTATGTATTAGAACGCAATGGCATTAAAAATCCCATTGGTGTAATGGTCTACCTGTTCAAAAGTAACATCCTCTCAGCCTCTACTGTTCCAGTGTCATGTCATGTATTTTAGATGCTGTTGAATCCAATGCGCAGGAGCACAACTCCACCGAACCACCAGCAGGTGGAAGATTGATGGAGGCTTCGTTATAAGTCGGTCAGGGAGGTGAGATCGTCTCAGACAACCTTGATGCAGTTGAAAGTTCTCACCCGTCTGAAAGCTGGATTACTCTCCGAAAGAAAGCAACACGCAAACTACAACTGACCGAACAGTTCGACGTGCTCAAAGAGTTGTTTTCCAAAGAGGCTGTTAACTGCAAATATTAAAACCATCTCAATATTAATAATAGGTGACATTTATATAGGACCAAAAATGGTTCTTGTAACAAAAGTGGAAGGATAGTGGAGCCCTTTGTGCTCCTATATAGAAGCCTTCTTAAAAACAGGGGTATCCAAACTCATCAGTAAAGGACGAGTGTGGCTGCAGACTTTTACTCCAATCTAGCAGGAGCCTGATTCAACTAATCAGTTGGTCTCAGTCCTCAAACAATTGATCATCAGTGCTCTTGCTTTGCTGGAATGAAAACGTCTTAGTCACACCAGCCCCTCTGTTGAAACGGCACCAGGGTTTTAAAAAGTTCTCTGTAGACTCACATATATATGGCTGATTTTCCGTTCAAGTCTGAAATGTCATGGTTCTACAGACAAAAACAGGAGTTTTAAAGGGTGACTGATGTCAGTGCAACTTAAACAAACCTGATAGGAGATTTTCCGGACATGAATCAGACTTCGGTCGACCCATTCACCTGAGTGGGCTGCTGAGAGCAGTGTGTGTGGATAGAACCTTGCTCAAGGGTATCTCAGTGGTGCCACTGGTGGCCCTGGGATTCGAACCCACAACCTTCCAACTGCAGGCCACCAGTCGCCTTAATTCACAAGTTACTGTGAGTTAAGTATAAAAACTACAGCACTAAAAAAGGGTGTTACATAAAGGGACCAATTTTGGTTCACAGCTTACAAAAACGGTCCTTCAACTGAAAGCTTCTATAGTATGACGCAAAGATAGGGAATGTTATGAGATATGGAATATGGAAACAAAACTTCCCTAAAATCAAACTAAATTCATTTAATATTCATTCTCGACTGTGAGACTTTCGATTTTGCTGCTAGTTTTTCCGTTTCGCTGCTGGCTTTTCAGTCGCTCCGCCCCGTTTTACATTTTCGCTGCTTGAGGATTCGTTTGCAGTTCTGGCACAGATCTCTCGTGTGGGCGGGGCTTTGACTCATTTGCCAGCAGGTATTTGAGTGACTGCTCCGTGCCCCGGGACTCTGCGATATGCGCAGGCTTTGTTTTTTTGATACACGGGCTTCTAAGACAAACAGCAGCAACTGCTAACCGCCAGTCAGGATCACGTACGAGATTTGAGATTTGTCCAGAACTGCAAACAAATCCTCAAGCAGCGAAAACGTAAAACGGGCGGAGTGACTGAAAAGCCAGCAGCAAAACTGAAAAACTAGCGAAACTGAAAGTCTCACAGGCGAGAATGAATATTGAATGAATTTGTTAGATATTAGGGAAGTTTTGTTTGAACTTTTTGACACAAATCTGATTCCATACACAGAACCCTTTGTGGTACCTTTATTGTACTTATAGGTGAAAAATATAAGCAAAATTTACTTTTAAAAATGAGCAGTTAAGAGAGTTGTGAGTTCAAATCCCAGGACTGGCAGTGACAACACTGAGGTTCCCTTGAGCAAGCTACCCTCCCCACACACTGCTCCCCGGGCGCTAACCACTGCTTCACATGGTGAATGGGTTAAATGTAGGAAAAAAAAATGTGACAAATGGTTCCTTTTAATTTAATACAATTTAGTACAAGGCGCAAATATTACATTGCTCTAAATGTTGGTTGACTTCTCTTGACCTTATAGCACCCAACTCGGATCCAACTCAAATCCCTGATCTCTGAAATGAAATAAACATTATTCTTTGACTGCTGTAATATAATGCAACACCCTCAAGCTAACAGTAAGAAAAAATAAGGAAAAGGTTACAACCCCTTTCAGAGATGATAGAGGATCACTGAGCAAACTTCAGCTGATGTTTAATGTCCTCTCTTTAAGCGTGCACAGAGAACAACGTTCTGGAACAGTAAATTCAGCTCCAATTAGAAACGCGCAGCTCCACATAGAGGACAAAAAGGAAAGTCTATTTACGCCAGCAGTTATCATTTATTATTTTTTGGTACAACGTAATTTGTTGGCATATAAGCACAGTGGTGTCAGTGCATTGCCAAGTGCAAGTGCAAGGTTTCTAGATTCAACAATTAAGCCTGAATGAATCTGGGATAAATAAATGAACTACAAAACGCACAGAAATGGGACCTGACTATTCCCTTTGGTTTTTCAAATATTCAAGTCACATTCAGGTCCTCACAGCCTTTTGTTCACCCCCCCCCCCCCCCCCCACTTTAATCCTGATTTAACCCTGCTTATTCATCTGCTTTGCTTTCCTCCTCATTGTATTCTTGCTTCGGCCGTTGAGAAAAAAAGTAAAGGAGAGACAAAAACACAGAACACGATACCGTGTTTAGCGTATACGCAGTCATGAAATGTACTACGAATGATGTGTGTGACTACACACATAGTCCTCAAGAAGTACAAGGACAAGAGAGTACAAAATCTACCATACTACATACGCTTAAACAGCATTTATTCTACGCACTGGAGTCACTCTCTCATACAGCTGGGCCCACTAGATCCATACTAGAGAGAAAAACGGAAAACAAACAGCAAATCGAATCGAGAGAGGACTGGTTTTGTGCAACCAAAAGGATGTTATAATTCCATTTATCAGGAAAAACTATCTTGAAGTTCTATGTGAAGAAATAAAGCTTTAGGATTGAATGCGTTGCGATAGTCTATGAGCACCACACAGTATGGCAAGATATCCAGAATTTTTTTTTCTTATAATAAATACTGGTAAGCTTTGTGCATCACAATAAACCAATAATAGAACAGAGATGCCAAGCAAAAGAGTGCCATGAATGCACACTTATTAAGTTAAACCAAAGCTTTTTGGGACAACCAGCTTATATTATATATATGTTAGAGGTGGGCATAGATTAATTTTTTTAATCTAGATTAATCTCACTGTAATCTTGGAATTAACCTAGATTAAAGTGGCTCATTTGAATTTTGCCGCCCCCCCAAAAATGAACCCAATGCCTGTTTTTATAGTGTAAACCATAAATATGCCTCCAAATGTTCTCCCAGATCACTTTAATTTCATTTTGA
>JBBPDC010000084.1:3398107-3415449 GCA_037974485.1 Hemigrammopetersius urotaenia | reverse complement strand
TGGGTCCCTGAGCAAGACCCTTAACCCCAAGTTGCTCCAGGGAGAGACTGTCCCCTGTAGTTAGGGAATGGAAGTCATTTTGGATAAAAGCGTCTGATAAATGCCATAAATGTAAATGTATTTGTTCAGCAAAAAATATTCAGCAGCAAGAATCTGCATCTTTACTTTTGAGCTGGAACACTAATGCAGGTAGCAAGTAGAATTCTAATGAGCAACAATTAGCATTGTGAGATCGGCATGCCTAAATCATCACACACGGGTCAGCTGGCCTGGTGGTTAGGGAGTTTTCAGTTTTTTATTGGATTTATTTAGACTTTGCATTCTATAATATTCTTGTCTCAGTGATTCTGCAGTCGTAACATAAGCAATCAGGGATCAATGAGGCTTTCTGATTCTCTTTCTTAACTTGATACAGGTTAAGGCAAGTGAGTGACGACACAGTTTGCAAGATGCTAATTGGTTTCCATTATTTTATTGGGCTACACCATAGTTCCTCGCTTGATCCACTACACTTGAATGAAGTAAAGTAGCCCCTTACAGTCATTAGTCACAGTGCAAACAATGTGAAATTCTTTCTGTGTATTTAACCCGTTCACCAAGTGAGGGCAGTGGCCAGCCAGGAACAGTGCTCGGGGAGGAGTGTGTCGGGACGGGACCTTACTCAAAAGTGCGTCAGAGGTGGGATTCAAACCCACAAGCTTCCGATCACAGGGGCAACTCCCTAACCACTATGCCACCAACCACCTCATAGAGGAAATCTGTACATTTGGTAGCACCAAATACATCAAAACCTTGTTAATAAAAGCTAACAACGCATGGAACAAAAGGAAACACACTGACAGGACTTCATTAGTCAACATTTGCATGGCCTACATGAGGAAGTTCAGCTCTTTGCCTCACTCCACGCTCTTCGTTGTCACACAGAGAGCTAAAGGTCAATTGCATTTACTGAGTGTATGAGAAGTGACATGAGTCACATGCTGTTTAATGCAACCGATATTTTTTCCCCCCTTTATACAGTGCTGCCGGTCCGTATACAGTCATAATTGCCACGGGAAAGTGTACCATTAAAGCGCTCAATTACATGCTGGGCAGGCCATTTCGTAGTCAGTGATTTCATGCCTCTGGGGTTATAAAAATCTCTTAAACCACTCATGCAATGATCAAACCATTGGGCATATAGAGTGGGTATTAATGCATTCATGCTATTCTAAATCCATATTGCGGATCATAAAAGTGTCAGGTGGTGTCCTCCCGATATTTGGGGCCTTTTTAAATGCTTTGTTTATGCGCAGGTAAGGAATTCAATCTTTGCTTTTGGCTTTCACTGATGTTCCTCAAGCTGTCTGAATATAGCACTCAAAGGAATCATTTCTCCCAAGTTATAGGTTACTATTATTTTAAGCATTGCAATAACTAAGCATGAAGTCAAAGAGATGTCTAATCTTATCCTCACAGGACAGTCGGCAGCAGGGTTTCGTTCCAACCAAGCAGGAGCCCACGTTTAGCAGTTCATGACATTAGTACACAAATCTAAACAATAATACTCAAGTATAATAATGTGGATACTATATAATCAATGTTTGAAGACTCAAACATTGTTTATTGGGCAAAAAAACGTTTATCTTTTAAAAATTCTACTCGCAGCATGGATTTGAACCAGCACCTGTTCTAATTCTTTTCATTCAGTGCCCAGTGTCTTATTGCTGAACCACTTGGGTTCGTTAACTAGCTGGCTCTTACCAAGCCATTTAAGGGTGAGGACGGCCACATTCATGGGCTGGTTGTTTTTAATTAAACCACAACAAACAGAGACAAGCGTCTTTATTTAGAACTTACCTGAGCTTTAGTGTCTTGAAGTCTGTTTATGAGTCTGCTGTGTGTTTTGCACCGCAAGATTGACTTTGTCCACTTTTTGGGCATACTGCATTCTCTCTCTCTCTCTCTTTTTCTCTCAGACACATTTTTAAGGAGACTCGGCCATCCGCTCTCTCTCCCTTTACATTACAGAGGTGACTCGACCACAAAAATAGATATTTAAAACAAAAATACTCTGATCAACCAATAAAAATCTGAACATGCACGCACTACACCTAATATCAGTTAACATTTTGATGTTGGAATTTCACATTTCAAAAACAGTGGGTGGAGACTAGATGCCAAATTCAGCTAAAAAAAAAGAATTAAAACAGTATTGTATGGTATTGCATCAGCAATCGCACTAATGAGGGTTACAATAAAAGCATGTTCCAAATTCAGTCCGCTGCGATTCACATTATGGAATTGTCTGCAAGTAGCAAGTTGATCTAACAAGACAGACATTTTTTAAAATAAGAATGAAGCCGTTTTGCTGTTCATTCAAGGGCTTTTATCAGTTTTAATGTTTGGAAGACCAAAGACTTTTTATCAGCTGCTCAAGTCTCTTCCCACTTTTTTTTTTTTTTAAATAAGGATGTAGTGAATGCTTCATTTTTGTAATACTGGACAACTCAGAAAAAAGTAGTTGAGCATCCATGGTCAACAAAGTCTTATATCTGAACTGGAATTTGTGGAACTGGCCCAGGGCAGCAAAATGTCACGCTGCTTTGGGATTGTGTGGCAGCCAGTGACACAGAAAATGTTGCAGGAAAAGAGGGAAGAAAGAATTCTACTGAAAATCAACAGATCCTGGAAGTGAAGGTCCCACGGTCAGTGAAGAAATGAAATAAGTTACATTAAAGAGAGAAGTTTTGGTGATTCATTTTCATGGAAGAAATGTAGGTTATTTGGCTGATTATAAAGTTCTACTGTTTTTTTAGCACCATTTGTGGCCGCAGTTCCAAAATACAGTGAAAATTTGTGAACCAATTTCTGCATAAATATGACCTGAAACATCATCAGATTTTCCTCAAAGCAGATCAAAAGAACCCAGATAAATAAATGAGACGAGAACTTTTTGGTTTGAAGCGTTATGTTTGGAGAAAGGAAAACACTGAACTCCAGCATTCTTTTGACACTCACAGACATGTAATATTGGATAATTTTCCTCAATAAATAAATGACTAATTCAAATATTTTGTCTCATTTATTTAACTAGGTTCTCTGTATCTACTTTCTCCACTGACTGGTACCAGCTCAGTACGGTTCTACTCTGTTCGGTTTGGTTTCGGACCTACAGTTTTCCACTCCAACTAGTTGGTGTAGCATTACAATCGCCAGCATGGATGAAATCAGAGGGATTTAGAAGCAACATTATGCTAATGCTAATGCTAACGCTCAGTCAATAACACTGGTGTTACCGTAGCAACCACCAATCAGTAAGCTCCAATATGTACACATCATTTAGTATCGGTTCAGCGCGCTTGGAACCTCGGCCAAGGTGGTACCCAGAACAGTACTGTACCAGGGACCAGATTTTAGTTATGGAAAAGCAGAAAAAGCGATTAGAGTTGAACCGAACCGAGCTGGTACCAGTCAGTGGAATCCCCCCATTTGAGGACTTGGTTAAAATCTGATGATGTTTCTGGTTATATTTATGCAGACATGTAGACAATTCTAAATGGTTCAGAAACTTTCAAGCCCAATTTACATTTGAATCAACATTTGGATGCTAAAACGTCTTCACTGAGTACATCTGGGGTAGAAGCAACCCATCACTTTGAGGACAGAGTACTGTTAATGTATGCCAAATAAATACTTCAGTACAGATTAAGTGCCTAAAGAAAACAAGCACATATGCCGCAGCTCCTGATCTACGTACGCCTGATTTTTATTTGAAGGGCTGCCACTAATAGCCAGAGAAATAGAGCTCCCTTCTTTATTAATAAAAAGGACTTGCATTATTCAACAGGAATAAATGATATGCTATTTTTCCCCACCGTTCAGAGCGGGAGAACAAGGGTATGACGCCCAACACCTTGTTTATAATTTAGCGGGCGGAGGGCTGCCCCGCATGCAGGGGTGGAGAGGGAGCCAAGAGAGAACAGGGAAGACAACTGAACAAAGCAGTGGCAGGGGGAGCAAGGGGAGTGTGTGTGTGTGTGTGTGTGTGGGGGGGGGGGGGGGGTTGTACTGAGTAAAAATAGAAAGAGAGGGGAGAAAGTGTATCAGGATGGATGGCAGAGCTGAAAGGGGAGAGCAGGGGAGGAGGAAGAAGCTGAAAAGACGGAGGAGGTCACTATTTCTTTCCCCTGGCCTATTAGTTTAGATGGGTCGAAGGGGGGAGGGGGGCAAAGCAGAGGATGAATATTCGAGAAGGGGACACCTCTAGACAAAAGTTTGGGGACACCTTTTAAGATGCTTGCCATTCAAACGAGCATTCTTTATTTATTTCGATGAAAATGTCTTTTGAAAAATGGTTATTCTTTAATGAATGTATGCATTCTTACAATAGTTTTTTATAACTGACACAAACATACATTCACATTTATGAAGGTGTTATATAATGGTACAAGTCATTATAAATGTTTAAATATTTACACGTCATACGTTATGAATGGGTTATGTAGGTGTCATGTAGTGTTATGCCCAACACTAAAGTTTTAATCTTATTTTATTATTTTCAGTGTTTTTCTTAATGTATTTAATTGAGACTCAACATGGCTGGAGCGTCGGAAGCATTTTTAATGTGGGCGGGACACTGGTGGGCGGAGTCTGAAACTGGAGTTTTATTTGGGGGGGGGGGCTCTTGCGTATTTCAATCATACAAATCTTCATTACTGGAATAATTAATATTTCTGTCCTGGTTTTGCAAAAATACGTAACAAAGTGTCTTCTGTATCAGTTCAATGGGGAACGTGTCTTTTATCTTTCAGATCCAGAACAATTCTGCATTTCATGAAATGGTTGACAGCCCTATTCATAGAGAGGTGACGGGAACAGAGCTTTTATATAATGGATCTGGCGCACGTGTCAGTTTAAAGATAATGAACTTTTAATTTAACAATTAGCTAAATATAACTAACTCTTGACTTTAAGTCTAACCAGGCTTACTTCAACCCTTCACCTGGATAAAGCAGAAACCAGCTCCATTTACTAAACAGACCGTCAACTGTGACATATTTATACACTGTATTATTTTTGGCCCTCAATATCTTTATTCCTACTCGCGTCGATACTCTCAGTACAGTATATGCAGCCTGACTGGTTCCCGTTTATCAAACAAGGATTTAATTAAAAGCCAAGCCTTGAAAATGACTGAAGTAACAGTGGAAAAACAAAAGCTTATTAGTCATGAGAAATGGAAGGAGAAAACCACAGACAGAAGAAAAACCCCACTTCATTGTTCTTTTAGCTGAAAGCACTTTGAAGCAGTGCTGCAAGGTGGCTTCTGGGAAAGCTATTAAATACCTTTAGCTGAGTCATTTCCCACCAGATAACATCTCAGCCGGACTGCTGTGACAACCTGTTTCAGTAAATCATCACGTCATATAATACTGGAGACACACTCCATGTTGAACTTACTCATCGCAAGTTATTGTTGATGGTTACCACATAAAGGTTAGGGCTCACATACTTTTTTATCTACTATACCTACAAACAAGAACGGCTGACAATGTTTCTTCCTAATTTCCAATTTCTACTAAAAAAAAACAACATGAAAAATCAAATTTCCACAAAATTATCGTTAGTAAAAAAAATCTGCGAATGACAGAATCCGCGAATTTTGAACCATGAATGAATGAGAGGGGCTTTATATATATATAGGGTACTTTTAGATTATATTTTTGTTGTACAGCTTTTATTCTGTTGGTCATGCTGCCTCTACTCGCTTCTCTTATTGTGTCCACATTACTGCTATGACAATGCAAATTTATCACCCCAGGGACTAACAAAATTATCTAATGAGTGCAACTCCATGACTTTCCATACTTCTACAGCATTTATGGCCTCTGTTTGTAGAAATGTATTATATGAGACATGCCATTTATACACTATACACTTGTGGTCAAGAGGTAAACACAAGCCACTGTAAGGCAAAATGTTACCACGTATTTACTGCCATTTTATCATGATTGACCTCGGGACCTCATCTCGATCACTAGCACTGAAAAGAAATCGGACGTGAGAATTTTCTCTACAGAGAATCCTTTCATATCAAACCACTCGAAGACCTTATTAACTATAAAATGACCGAATTATACAGAAATGTAAAATTTCTTTAACATAAAGATAACTAAGCTGCTTGGATGTCTAACAGAAAAATGAAATGTGTACAAGGCTCTTGGAAAACCATGAATCATAATTTATGTTTGATAGACTTCCTAGTTACCGAGCCTGTTTAGCTAGACTTCAGAGACATTGTTATGCTAGCTTAATGCTAAAAATAAACCAGTCACGCGCTATACTGCGGCGTCAGGGCTGCATAAACAGCAGGGAACCCAATCAGAAATTAAATATGGGACTCATGGGACCACAGCTTAAGGGGAAGGTTAGTGTTTACAGTTCATGGGGTTTAGTGTGTTGTTTACGTACATTATTAAGGATCAGCTGACACACACACACACACCACTCACATTAAAGCCACTGACAGGTAAAGTACATAACATTGATTATCTTGTTACAGTGGCGCTTGTCACAGGGGTATATTAGGCAGCAAGTGAACAGTCAGTTCTAGAAGTTGATGTGATGGAAGCAAGAAAAAACAGCATCTGCAAGGATCTGAGTGATTCTGAAAGAGGCCAAACTGTAACGGCTAGACACATGGGTCAGAACATCTCCAAAACGACAGGTCTTGTGGGGTGTTCTCAGCATCCAGCGGTTAAAACCTACCAAAAGTAAAGCAAGGAAGGACAAACGCTGAACTGGCAAAAGGATAGTGAGTGTTAGAACGCAAAGCATCACAATTTGCTGCATATGGGGCTGTGGAACCGCAGACCAGTCAAATACTAACCCCTGTTCAATACCAAAACCACCTCCAATGGCCACATGGGCATCAGAACTGGACCCAGGAGAAACATAGGAAGGTGCCCTGGTCTGCTGAATCATGTTTTCTTTTACGTCATGTGAGGTCAGGTGCATGTGTTGCCTACCGGTAGAAGACATGGTACTAAGATGCACTATGGAAAGATGGGAAGCGGGTGGAGGCAGTGTGACGCTCTGGACAATGACCTGCTGGGAAACCTTGGTCCTGGCATTCATGTGGATGTTACATTGATATGTAACACCTACCTAAACATTGTTGCAGACCAGGTCCACCCACGTTGTTACCTAAGCTGTTTCCTAATACACCGTGTCACATTGTAATAACTGTTCAGGAATGATCTGAGGAACAAGACAAAGAGTTCAAAATGTTGGCCTGGCCTCCAGATTCCTCAGATCTCAATCCGATCAAGCATCTGTGGGATGTGCTGTCCACAGTACCACAACTGTGAGTTCCTTTAAATGTATCAGTCTTAAACCTACGATAACAAAAGTTGCTTCTGGAAAAATAAAACAGAGAAATGTAATTTGGCCTTTTAGATAAACCCAAACAGGTAAACAACATAATAAATGGTGATTAGGTCATCACACGTAGTAGCTTCCGATTCTGGCCCTGGTGTAACACTGCCTTGCATGTTGTATTGTCTTCCTGTTCTAAGACAGGGTCTAGTAATTAGTTCATTAGTTGGACCAGGCAGTGAGGAAACTGGACAAGGATTGAGAACCACTAGTTTAGAGCCTTTATTACAGTATTTCCCAAAGCTTCAACATGCCTGCAGCATTCGAGGAGGAGGAACTCAATACAGTCCACTCCTGCAATATTTTGAGTTAGTACTGATACACATCTGATTATTCAAACAGCCTGGAAAGTGAGAGAAAAGTAAGAAGAGTCTCTCTTATACCTATTATAGTAAACTATTCTGTATAAAAGTATTAATAAACTGCGGAATGACAGTCAACTCACAATGATGATTCCGTTTTTTTTTAACTAAACTGCCTTATTTTGAGTTTTTAATTATCCATGTGTTTACGGTGAAATATTCGAGTTTGTTTCGAGCAGATTCTAAGGTTTCATGTAATATGGGTCTGTTAACATTGACAAAGGCTAAAACATTTGGAAGGAAAATTAATATATCAAATAATAATATATTACTTAAGATACAATATTAACTGTATATAGAGCATCTGGCGACCCCTGATTTACATCCCATTCATACAACTGTTAGGCTGCTACATTGTCTGTTTATCGTCCCTTGAACTTTGTCCAATGCTGTTACTGCCTGCTGTGTAATAATCAAACGTTTAGTTAATTATTATTCATTCTGGATGATTTACGTTTCGTCCACAATATCACAGACCTTACCGTTATATTACAATAATTACTCCGATAAATATATTTATGGTGCAATACTAGCCACCCTGGAAGGTTTGGATCCAGTTCACACTCTTACATTACTGTACATTGTTATTGTGTCTATTTACTGTGTTGCTTGTATTGTTTCTGTTGTAACTGGCTCTCTGTTAAATGTTGCTCTGCGGTCCTTGGAGAAATGTCACATCACACTTATGTACGTGTTGACAGCTGCTGATGACAAAGTAACCTTGGTCCTTGATATCATGAGGTGCTGTTTATAGCATCCACACCTACAGAATCCTGCTTTCAAGACTGTACGATCCCTACATGGTTCTGGAGGTACGTGTGAATGAACAGATGAAAACAGACTGACCAGGTGGAGGTCGATGCAGGTCGAGTTGTTCTGACAGATGTTGCCCACACAGTCGTCAATGTCTTGCTCGCACCTCACTCCGGCGTAGCCTGGGTTACACAGGCAGTAGAAGCCGTCCACCACTGCAGGACAGATGTAAAGATGACAGTTCACAGTAAAGCTGGACCCGGTTCTTTTCAGAGCTCTCGCTCAGAATAAAAGAAAAGCTACTGAGCAAAAAACCCCCCAAAAGAACTACAATTTACTCCCTCTTAATTTCAGAGCAAGAACAGGTTTTTGTGCAAATGAGAGAACTAAAAGGGATTAAAAAGGCTACTCATAGTATCCGGTTTTGTCTTTCTGAGCTATGCATGTTCACCATATTGTGCATTATTGTCCTCGGTTTGTTGTCTACAGTCCTTTAACAATAAAGGAATTCCACAGATTTTTCTAAATGTTCTTATCAAACTGCGAAAATGCAAAACAAAGTAATTTGGTGTGTTTTGATGTGTAACGCTGTGTTCCAGAAACACTTTCAGAGTGAGAATTATTCACAGTTGTGGCGATAGGAACCAGATGTCCAAAGCACTGAATGTCCCTAAAAGCTCCCTCACCGACATTTATTGCAAGAAATTGCTTTGAATGTGTTTCCTGAACATGTTTGCTATTATTTGATCAAAACTGACATTTAAAATGCTGCGGACACACACAAACACATACAAAAAACTACAAGGAATTCTTTAGAGAGAAAACCCTGCTATCCAGCACTTCTTCAGCTTTATAGCTTTATGCAATATGAAATATACCAAACAGGCAGGTAGGACTAACATCCAGACAGATGCTGGTTAACATTAGACAGTGCAATATTCATGCTGTCTAATCAGCACCTTGATATGCCACACCTGTGAGGTGGGACGGATTATCTCGGCAAAGGAGAAGTGCTCACTAACAGGTTTAGACAGATCTGTGAACAATATTAGAGAGTAATGGGTCTTTGTGACATGCTGAGATTTGGTAGTGCATTTTACAAAATCTGCCAGTATTTTTGTGCTTCTACACCCTGGGTGGGGTGTCAGTGCACCACAGGTATAATAACAATTATAACTGCTATCCGGCACATCATCAGTTTTATGTAGGACCAAATCTTATGAAAAATACCACATTGGCAGGCAGGACAGATGTTGGCTAGCTAACTAAGACAAAAAGTACTACTGGCCTGTTTTGTTCTGTATTTACTGTCCACTGTTATATAATCAACGCTTGCGTAATTCACTCTTGAGTATTTTATTTGGATGTCTACCTTGTGTTGAATCCAGCATCGTATTTAGGGAGAAAGACTCATGACATGATGGGGGTGCATTTTTACAAATCTCTTAGCATTCTTGTGCTTCTACACGGGCCCGCCAAAAGGAACTATAAAGTAATAACAATAATTAATTAATTAATTTTCTGAATCTGCTTGATCCACACTAGGGTTACGGGTACCCGGAGCCTATCCTTAGGTCAATGGGCGCGAGGCAGGGACCCACCTTGGCCAGGGCGCCAGTCCACCACATTATAATAATAATAGCTAAAATAAAATAAAAAATAGAGTGTAAGCCCTGCTATCCAGCACATCTTCAGCTTTATCATGACCAAATCATATGAAAAATACCACATGGGCAGGTAGGTCTACCATTCAGACACATAGTTAACTAGTTAACGTTAGACAAACGTAGCTCCAGGAACTACTCTGATGTTTTTAACTGTTCTGTATTTACTGTCTACTGCTCTGTACTTGATGTTTGTGTAGTTCTCTCTAGTATTTTTCCGGTTGTGTTGAAGCGAGTGTCGTATTTAGGGGGAAAGACTGATGACTTGACGTGACGTACGGAGAGCGGGTGGCACGTTTTACAAACCTGCTAGCATTCTTGTGCTTCATCTGCCCTACGCGAGACCCAGTTCTTCAGCTGTTAATCATTAACGATGTTAAAAGAGAGACGCGCCCCTCGCCTTTCCTTTTGCTTCGACGCCTGTACACAAGCGGCCGGTGACAGAGGTAATTGTGGGCTTCTTCCAGGAGCGAATTTATTGCAGGCCTGGCTCCTGTGTCCCAGGATTCTTCATTATGCCAAAGATTTAGCACGTAATCTGTGCTGTCACTCTGGCTCCGCGTGTGTAGCTGCTATTGCTCTCATTAACTGCTCGGGGTCCTGGGTGGCAGCCGCATTACTCATACCAGCTGCCGCTGAGAAACACCTCTTTCTCCCAGCGCACCTCCTCCCCGTGCAATACACACACACGCGGGCCTACACACACACGGCCACTGCACCCGCGGCTCCGAGGATCGGGGGGCAGCGAGGCTGAGCAGCATGCGCTATGGCAGAAGCTGGGCTTAATGAAAGTTTGAGTGTAGATAAAGAAGAAGCAGCCACATGGAACTAGCAGGCAATTCATCCTGATTTCTTTAACCCACCTTGATTTTTTGCTCCTCGATAAATCAAAACAGCAGGTCCGCGCCGTGATTGCAGTGTAAATATTTGCGAAGTGTGCTGATGATGGGTTGAGGCACGGTGCAACTTTAAGCAAATGAGTGTGTTTAGCCAATCATAAACGAGAAGGTCGATCCTCGTCGTGAATAGCAAAGAAAAATACACAGAGAGGCAACAGTAGCCTCTCTGTGGGATGGGATGGTGGCCCCGTAAATGGGAAAGTGGCTTAGTGGGTAGGAGACTTGGACCAAGAGGTCATGGGTTCGAATCCTACCTTCAGTATACCACCACTGGCTTCCTGAGCAAGACCCCTGACCCCAAGTTGCTCCAGGGAGAGACTGTCCCCTGTAGTTAATGTAATGGAAATGTAAACAACAGCTCTCTTTCCCTTCTTACTCCATGACAGCTTCAGATAAAAATGAATAAAAATATAACGTCTGGTTTTATATAAAACCATTAACAGCAAAGTTTGACGTGATCCAGTTTACACTGTTGGAGCAGCTTCAAATGTAAGTTAGTTGCTGCGTGAGACTGAGAGAGGATACATTCACGATCATTTGGACAACCAAAGCAAACTAGGAAATCTGTAACAGCATTAAAAACGTCGGTTATACTTCACCGAAGACCAGTTTGCGTAAAGCATCACGGAACCTATATATACATTCATCAAAGTCTTGGGTGTGAAATGTCGTGTGACGTTTTCTAAACGGGTACAGAATCCTTTCATTATGTACAGTATCTTATGTGTAATATCACTACGCATAATAATATTGCTTGTATTACTTAATATTACCACTGGATTCTCTACTTTGTGCAATAATGTACTCCAAGCTACCATTTTTGTCAGTAGATTTCACTCAACTGTGTTACTTTTATATAGTATTTATATCCAGCATTTCTATATATAGGATAGTGTATTTTCATACCAAGGTTTTTTTTTCCTATAGGCTTTTTATTTCGATTTTATTTAGACTTTAGATTTTATCTCTGTGCAGACATTACATAAGCAATTCCCTCCGGGATCAATAAAGTTTTCTAATTCTGATAAACCTTTTATATATTTATTAAAGATCCAGTTGTCATAGAACCTGCTTTTGTGCCATTTGGTTTTGTGATCACTGACACTTATTGGAATAAACCTCCAAAATGGTCCCAAAAAGTCACGAACACTAGCCTTTAGCGAAGGATCAACACAAACACAAGTCTACATTTTGTTCTCAGTGTGTGTTTTGATGGAACAAAAAGCATTCTGTGTGTTTATGTTTGACAGAAACTCCCACAAGCAAAATGTGGCATGGCAGTGCAAGTGAAAACATACTGTTAGACATTCAGACCAGACACAGTCTGCTAATGAGCCTGGGTGGCATACACCAAGTTGTCAGAAACTGACCACTCATTAAGGGCTAAAAAAAAATGATGCCTATGGAAAAAGCAAGCTGTAGTTTGGAGCTGCAGAAGTGCAAGGCGTAGCAAGTACGTATGAATGCAATGGTGCTAAACCTTGTAAAACCTTGTGGCCTTGTAAAAAGAGACAACCTGCTGCACTACTACCAAAGACATTTATCCATATGTATACAGGAACCATGCTGTATCTAAACTCTACTGTGATATTCCAGCGTTTCTTACACGTTTAAAGACAGTTGTCCCAAAACCAATGTTATGGGACAGAGCTGCTTTTAATTTTATGGAGTTTTATTATTATTTATAGTCTTTATAGAGGTGACTTGTTTTTTTCCTGGTATTCTTTAGCTGTGTGACGTTTTGTTTGGTGATTCAATGCAATAATAATAATAACTGCTACTAGATTTTTAAAAATGACATCACACACAAATGAACATAAAGAACAAAAATGAACAAATTTATTTTCTTCCATTTTCTTTAAACCAGGAAGACTTTCATAATAGTCTCCGCCCACAAGCGTGTGGGGAAAACCCACAGAGGGAGGGGGTCTGGAGAGCGGCCGAGAGAAAGAGCAGCAAACCATGAGCGTGTAGGAGAACAAGAACTGGTTTTAGACTGATTTACACTGTTTATATTTACTAAATCAGATTTTACTAATACACTCTGAGTTCTAAGGGTTAACAAAACTGTCCATATTTCTGGCCACGTAGCACAAGAGCCCAGTAAAGCTGCTATTACACATAAGTTTACATGCAAATTACAAATGGCAATGTAACTCTACTGGACTACATAAATTGGGCAGGTGGATGGTCTACTGGTTAGGGCATTGGCACTGCAACCAGAAGGTTGTCGGTTTGAATCCCAACTGCTAGTGTCACCACTGAGGTAGTCTTGAGCAAGGTACCCCCCTCCCCCCCACTGCTCCCTGGGTGCCCCTTGTTGGCAGCAGCCCACTGCTTGCCTTGGTGAATGGGTTAAAAGCAGAGAAAGATGAAAAGATTATATTAAATTATTAAAAAAGATTATATTAAAATGTCACATCCTATATGTGAGTACAGCAATTCTCGGAACTCAAAAGAGAGTCAGAGAGAACCACGCTGTCAATCCGCGTACGTCGAGTCAGTTACGATTTGTCTTAGCGAAAACAAATAAATTACTTTAATTAAATAAATAAATAAAAAATGTTGCCTAGAAATCCTGGTTAAATTATTTAGGGCTTTGCGATGTGTAATCCTTGACCTACAACATCTCTTTGATCTATTGCTTTCTTAATGATTTATGCCGGAGCCCAAACACAGAAGGGGGAAAAAAGATTATCGGATTGCCGCGGGAGGAAAAACAACATGCTGCCTTGGGCCTTTGATTGTATTAACTCTGTCATTTATCATCCATTATTAAAATTGCAGTGCGCCGTCTATACTTAATTGATCCGCTCTCACATCTACGCATGAATGTGTCTCATGCCCCCATGCTAATATGGCCTGCATGATCACAACGGATCTGGGAGGAACCGCGAGGAACTCGCATGAAGATCTTAAATAAGCACACAGTCATGGAGCAGAAATTACAGCCCCTCAATGCAGGCTATAAGTTAAGCTGGAGCGAAATCTTTCATTCAGAGTGTCCCCACAACCTCAAATGTTATGATGTCATAAGACCATTTCTACTACCTTCTGCAATGTAAGAAGAAAGCTAGCAAGAGGCTTCACTTCACTATTACATTCTTACAGACTCAGTTAAATATTTACTCTTTCATTGTTTAACCCCATAGAACTTAAACAAGTGTATCAGTAAAATCTGATTTCAGTCAATATAAACGGTGTAAATCAGTCTAAAGCCGATGTCTGTTCTCCTACACACTCACTGATTGCTGCTCTTTCTCTCGGCCACTCTCCGGACCCCCTCCCTCTGCGGTTTTCCCCACACACTTGTGGACGGAGACCCTCCTGGAGTTTTCCTGGGTTCAAAGATCTTGTTCTTGGTTTTTTTTTCTGTTTGCTTTTAAAACCTGAAATTGAATGATCAGTTATTTTGTTCTTTATGGTCATTTGTTTGTGATGCCGTTTTGAAAAACCCAGTAGTGTTTATTATTATTATTATTATTAATTATTATTATTATGTTATAAAATTGTAATAACCTTGGTTATTGTGACATACGAAAACAAAACAAAGCTCTGCAAGACCTCTGACACCTCAAGCATCAACACAAACCAGGGGAACTTCTATTTGCCCGTATGATGACAATTTACCATTAGTTGGGCTGCTGAACACAGCGAAGCTCTGGAAGCAGAGGTCCGCCCCGAAACCCAGAGCGATCTCACGCACCAGGCGTTGGAAAGGCAGTTTGCGGATCAGCAGCTCCGTGGATGTTTGGTAACGCCGGCTCATTCATGGAACCACGTGCCGGGCCCATAGCGGGGAGGTTAATAGTTTTTTTTTCTCTGCTACTATAAAGAAAGTTTTCTATAGGTCTGCATATCACTAAGCTGACAATTGTGTAATCAACTTTAATTAAGTAATTGTTATAGACCTAGTATATAAATATATAGAGATCTGTAGTTATATTTTGCAAGTCCATTACATTAATACCTTTATTTGATTGCTGGTCCCTATGTCAGCCCACATGAAGCCAATGTTCAAGGCTTGTATTAACAGGTAAAGGGAGCATTTGGCTGGTGCTGGAATGTGGCGCTCACCATCGTAGCAGAAACCGTGCATGCAGGGGCTGGAGGCGCACTCGTCGATGTTGAGCTCACAGCGGGGTCCAGTGAAACCCCGGGCACAGCGGCAGCGGAAGCCCAGCGGGAAGTGCGCCTGGTCGGTCTCCTCCACGCACTCGGCCCCGTTCTCGCATGGGTTGCTTGCTTCACATGGCAGGAACTCACAGTTCACACCTGGGTGTGAGAAGAAGCAGCAGGGTGGAAAGCTAGAAGGCATGATGAAGAAGAGCTTAAAAAAGAAGCAAACAATGTTTCCTGGTCAAATTAATCAAGAGTAGCCTTTCACATGCACTGAAATCCTGAACTTTTCTAGACAGCACCCCGAGGAGCCGTACGTGTGATCGCACATGTCTGAAAGAGTCGAGCCAAACGCTAAATGGATTTTATCCTTCCAGCCTCCTAGAACAAAGTCAGTGTAATGTCTGATGAATCAGTTTTGCAGAGAATTCACAGCAAACAAATGAAAACATGGCAGAATTCGTATGTGAAAATGACTAGTGGGACTCCAGTGGAAAGAGAATTCTAGAGCATTAAACCATCTCACCAGTCATAAAAGCTATTAACCAAACTCAAGACAACTTTATAGTAAGACTACAGCTTAAAAATATTTAATAAGCATTGATAAGACAAAAAATGTAGATAGGGGCCTTTCCAAAAAGGGAGGTCATGTGAATCTACACCTGGGTTTATCAGCCTTTTGCCTTATGGCCTAGAACATTGAACACAAAAGCTTTAATAAACCCATTAGTTTAAAGACAAAGAAATATTATATGACATATTAAGCAAACCTCACTTTAGTTATAATAGGTCTATGGGCTACAAAACATCTTCATGAAGTTCTTTCTTCAGCTTTATTCTTCACAGTTTCGGGCCCTTTCAAAATGAGCCGTTTGAACAGCGAGCCCACTGCGACCTAATACTGGGTCAATTTGCATAGAACCACCCCTCATGTGTACTTTTTATTTAAATTACATTTATTTAAATCCAAAAACAAAGCCAAAAAAATCCCACAAACCCTTTATAACCTTCACCTTCAAATTCAAACATAAGCTTGAATCCCAAATATGCTTTACTGATTGCACTGCATCATAAAAGCTAATATATTGCTGTACTTCCCTTGCTTCAGAAAATGTTGCATTTTGCTGAACAAGGCATTCGTTTGGCTTGAACGCTCGCAGCAGTGAGCAATAAAAAGTGTGTCTTCACCAGTGCAGCGAAGCTATCATGCTAATAATGTTATTTATTTAATTCACTATCAACATATACAAGCCTAATGTAATCAAGTGATGGGTGGTCCTTCCGACTGACTGCAACTGATGTTAATTAAGTGCCTTTTTCTTTCCTTAATACATGAACAGCTCAAAAATGTGCTGGAACTACAATCCAGCTGAGGAATGTACTGGATTGAACCCATTCTCATCAGATTTGCATCAGATTGGCATTTTAAATGTCTGAGATTTTTCACAGATACTGTTCTTCTTCATCAGTGTTGGCTGTTCTATCTGCTGAGAGAATTCACCGCAGTGCTAGTAGTACCTGTGTATTTACCGCCTAGTTCAAGCGTTAACCAGGTGCTAGATGAACTATACAAAGCCACCCAGATGTATTTTTCACTGCTGCTTGTGACTTTAGTCAGTTCGTTTTCAATTCTATCGACACTGCTCCTGACTTTGTTCCGTGACAAAGTAAATGTCCCACGTGTGGGATCCATCGATCCATCCATCCATCCATCCATCCATCGAGAGAGAGAGAGAGATACAGAGAGAGCGAGAGAGAGAGACAGAGCGAGAGAGAGATAGAGATACAGAGAGAGAGAGAGGATTGCACGACCGAGAGAGAGACAGAGAAAGGGAGAGAGCGCGAGAGAGAGAGACAGAGACAGAGAGAGAGATGATCTGCGCGCTCCTGAACGAGAGAGAGAGAGAGAAAGGCACAGAGAGAGCGCGCGCGTGAGAGAGAGCGACAGAGAGAGCGAGACAGGTTTAAAACGGGCGCGATCCGGAAAAGTCATGAACCAGAGAGAGCGAGAGAGAGAGAGAGAAAGAGACAGACAGACAGACAGAGAGCGTAAATCCGCGCTAAAATATCAAGGTGAAAGTCATCATCGCTTGCGTAGTATAGACCCAGCTCCCAACCCAACTTTG
>JBBPDC010000084.1:3387424-3398007 GCA_037974485.1 Hemigrammopetersius urotaenia | reverse complement strand
ATATCAAGGTGAAAGTCATCATCGCTTGCGTAGTATAGACCCAGCTCCCAACCCAACTTTGTGAATAGATTAACGGCGATAGTTTTTTTATCGCGCAATAAGAGTCTCGCGTTAACGGCCCAGCACTAATACATATATATATATATATGGATTTAGTTCATTGGACAGAGCTGCTTTCAGAACAGCCAAGGCCAACCTCAACATCTCTCACTATCATTAAAGCAAAGCACAATTATGCACACAAGATCCAAAGCCATTCCACAACACCAAAGATACAACTTATTGTTCAGGTCACTCAATACAAGCCTGTACCAAGCAGCAGTGATGGGGATGGAACACTTCCTGAGGAACTGAATGAGTTCTACACACAGCCACTCCTCCCGCCACTGACCAGGTCATCTATCTGCCTACATCCAATGAGAACTCTAACCCCATTAAAAGCTGCTGTACCAGCTGGTCATGCGCTCAGAGAATGATGATCCACTGGCTGACATTTTTACAGACATCTTCAACACACCACTGAGCCAGATGATCATCCTAACATGCTTTAGGTCCACCACCATCATTCTAGTGCCAAAGAATTCTACAGTCTCTTGCTTGAATGACTAACCCCTATCATCATGAAGGGCTTTAAGAGACTCATCATGGCACACATTAAGATCAGCCTCCCATTCACTGGATGCACTACAGTTTGCGTATCGCTCAAATTGGTGGACTGAGGATGCCATATACTCTGTCCTACACTTCACTTCTCCCTATCTCACCTGGACAAGAGAGGTACTTACGCTAGAATGCTGGTCAGGATTCAACATCATTCAAAGCTAATTGTGAAACCTCTCTGTGCAACTGGACCTTGCACTTTCTGTCAGAGAGGCCTCAGTCCATCAGCAACAATGTTTCTAGCACCATCAGACTGAGCACAGGAGTCCCTCAGGGGTGTGTACTCAGTCCACTACTGTTTGCTCTGCTGAATCATGACTGCACTGTCAAGTATAGCTCTATCCACATCAAGTTTGTTGACACAATGTGGTGGGACTCATCAGCCTCAATGACGAGTCAGCCTCCAGAGGTTCAGCAGCTCTTTACCTTGCGCAGTGAAAACAATCCGTCTCTGAGTGTAGACAAAACTAAAGAAATTAATTTTTTCTGAAAAACTTCGCTCATAAGCCACTAGGCATCAACGCCCCCATGATAAAGAACATGGGAGTGCACACCTCAGATGATCTCACCTAGAAATCTTCAATCTTCAATAAGGGATGCATAAGAAAGGCCTCTTGAATTTTGCGCAAATCCTGACAACCCTCACACACTGCTCCCGTCCGGCAGGCGCTACTGCAGCATTATCGACCAGACTGTGAGAAGGTCTTCCCATGAGCCATCAGACTCCTCAACACACTGTCTGCCCCCCACTCACCCCTTCACACACTCCTGACCCGCGTGTTTCAATCAAGCCGCCAGACTCAACACACTGTCTGCCCCCCATTCACACCCTCCACACACTCCTGACCTGCGTGTTTCAATCAAGATGTCAGACTCCTGAATACACTGCCTGCCCCCCAACTCCCCCGCGCGTATGCTGGAACTGTGAACTCAATTTTCCACCTTTGCACTTTACACATTACTCTTTTATTACGCAGCTACGGGCACAAAACATCCATGTTACAATTGTACTTGAAAACTGTCTCAGAGTATTTTTATAGGGCCAAGTCCCTAACCAATAGGCCACCAGCTGCTCCACAACCTTCCACTTAACTGTCTGCAGTATTTGCACAAAGTTTACACTCTGTACTGAATTGTACTACATTTTTCCTTTGAGTTTAGAGTTTATATGTACAGTTTATTTATAAATGGCTGTTCTGTGTGTCTTTTTGTTCTCTGTAAAACTTCCACCTGATCTCTCTGTACACATATTTGTAGTTGACAACATGTTTAGGTTATTATCTCTTACGGGAGATAGGTAATGTCTGCTTAAGACAGCTAATGGTGCGACATTTTATCATTTGAAGTGTTTAACCTCTAACTTATATGGCATTATATGTTGGATAGGCAGCAAAAGTAAAGAGGATGCTTATAAGTTCTATAAATAGTGCACAGCAATATAGTCAGGCGTTAAACGTATTTTGCATTTCCCACCCCCAGTTTGACAAAAAATATACACACCTCAGATACAGTCTATAATCTGAGACATGTTTGGAGTCACAGCTCACAGACTCTAGAAATCAATACCAGATCCAGTCATACCACATCCAACTCTTCACTAAGGTGAATGGTGCATTAGGTTTGACTCACTGTAAGCTATCAACATGAATTAAAACCACTGTAGACAAACACAGTTTCAGACCGTTTTTTTTTTCCAAGAGGGTAAAACAAACCACCCCCACTAGTGTGTGCTGACCTAGAATTAGTTCTTGTGACATAAATACAGAGATGCCCTGCTAATGACTGCTCTGTGAATTCAGGTCCTTGTGAATATGGGTCCCACTTCACTTTATGAAGTGGCTGCTTGTAGTGCAAGTTTACTTTTTGCTTATTTTATACCTGAATAGAAGTCTGAAGCCAAATCCAAATCTGCAACACGTTTAATGGAGAGCAGGCTGAAGTTTTGGGCATTTATTTTTGTAGGAACTTTTTGAGTGGCTCTGGAATTCTACTGTTTGTAACCAATGCTAAGTTTATTTTTAAACTACAGGACATTTTTGACTCACATGTGTCTTGGGTGATGGACTACATTTTGATTTCTCACTTTAAATATTTACAGTCTCGGTGCTGTTGAATATTTTCCCAATTTCCCATGAAATACGCAGTCATTTTTTTTACGCAGATTTTTTACACAATAATGCGGAAGCTGCAAATATCCTCCCCCTTTTTTTGCTTTTTTGTGGCAATAAATATATTTGAATCTGGATGTTTTCACACAAGAGGACTCCGACCTGGAAGCACTTTTTCTTAATTCCACCCCAGGGTTGAGCCCCGCACTCCAAGCGCGATTTCTCCGCAGTGCAAGCACTCAGACACTTCAAACTCCACAGTTCGATTGATCTCCAGGAGACCTTTCCAACGAGCCCTTATTTGTATTTTTAGCCTGAGTAGATCAGGAGTTATTCCTCGAAAACCGTTCATCGACCTTACGAGTCGCATATCTTGGCAGGGAATTTAAATTAAAAGAGGCAATGCGGGTTAACCTTTACGTTTTCTTTAAGGGAAATGCATTAAACTGAGTTTTAAATGAAATGAAAGTTTTCTGAGAGCAGATTTGTGGGCATATATAGGGTTTACACTGTAAATATGCATTTTATACTTTTTTTTTAAAAAACCACAGTGTTTTCCCACGATAGGCGGGTGCTGAACATGCTACATAAACTCACTGGTGCCTTTATAAGCATCATTTACGGTTTAAAAACTGTCCATCTATTGAGGCACAATGTTATGTGACATCCTCTGCTGGTTAGACAGTTTTGGTTGGACCATGGTGAACCCTGCAGTGACTGTGAACTGTCTACCATGCGCAATATCGTGCAATGTTCTTACTGGGTGCTAAAACATTGTCCTTATGTGCAATAGTCTTATCATGTGAAATATCTCCACTAAGGTCAATATTACTGATCTACTACTGATCTCTATTACATTTGTGTTACTAGTAATCCACTTAACTGTAAGGTAACTCTATGGTATTTGTACCCAGCATTTGTGAAAATAGCATAGTTGAGTACATTCTGCAGAGGTTTCTTTTATTTAGATTGTATAGTTTAAATTGTTCTTGTTTCTGTATCTCTTTGTGTCTATGCTTTTGTAATATAAGCAATTTCTGCCTGGATCAATAGTCAAAAGTTTTTTTCATTGCAATTCTAAGTGTATTTGGCATGACACCTATACTGATGAGCCACTTTTTAGGGACTTTGTATCTACACTTATTGCCCATATTACCTATACAGGTTCACTCTGGAGTTTACACTTATAAACTGTAGCCCATCTGTTTCTGCACCATTTGTTAGGCCCCTTTACCCCATTAATCAACGGCCAAATCAAGCATCCCCAGGAGCACAAATGAGCAGGCATTATTTTGGTTTGCTGCAACGAGTGCAACGGATTTCAGACACACAGAGACAACAATAAAAATATAAAGTCTAAATCCAATCCAATAAATAAAGTCCAATAAAGTCTAAATAAAAACTATAAAAACCGCACAAATGGTGGTTAGGAGTCTGCTATTGCACAAAATAGCGATCAGTACCTCAGTCAGTAAAAGCACAAGACATGGGGTGAGGGGATAACCAGGGGATGCATTTATAGCCATAAATAAATTCACATTCTTTTCTTCTTTTTTCCAGATTGCTTCTTGCTGACATTCCTTTTTGGAAGAAATAAATCGCTGCCTCACACTTAACTGTGTCACACACCCTCCAACTTACTGTGCATGTTTTCAAAACATAGTTTGGACTTCAGAGAGCCTGGGCAGAGGTTCCTCCTTGTAAAAGATGTCTGTAATGTGTGACCTTCTGTAGTTTGCACCACAGTGACTTTAAGATTCCCCATTAAAAGACAGCAAGTTGTGTAGAGTGAAGAGCACAGTGACGACTCTGAAAGTCATGTAGTGTGTCCAAATCATTGGGGGGTATGTGGGCGTGTGTGAGAATAGCCCAATCAAATAACCCCCCCCCCCACACACACACACACACACACACACAAACACCCATTAACAACTATGGAATACAAGATCACTAACAATTTTTTAAAGCATCAGATGAACCATTATCTGCTAATTTGCAAGGCGGACCAACAGGTTAGATCCAATGAAGTGGACGGTGAGCATTGCTGAAGGTGATCCACTCAGAGAGGCCCCACACACACACACACACACACACACACACATACATTTGCCACTACCATATCAATGTCACTGCTGTGCTGAGAATGATCCATCACCCAGATAATACCTACTCACTGGTGGTCCTGACTATTGATGACTATTGATGAGTGAAGGGGGGCTAGCAAGCCATACAGAGAAACCGATGGACTGTAACTATAGCTGTAATCTGTAAACTTCAAATTGTACCTATATGGTGAGTGAAGCATTTCTAATAAAGTGATGGACAGTGTTTGAGCCCAAACACACGCATATTTAAATAAGGTCATTTATTACTGTACCTAACAGTGACATGTGAGTGAAGTACAGCACACAGAGATCTCTTAAATAGGTCCCAGTGTCCAAACAGCCATCAAGAGCCCAGACATTCTTAGTCCTCGGAATGTTTTGTTATTGTTACTAATTGTTTTACTTTGGGAAGGGCCTAAAATGCAGCTTGAAGAACTCTTCAAGCCCTCATGCAAATCTCCCCCGAGTGCATGTGGACTCATGTAAAGCTGTGCAAGGCAAAGAAGCGAGTGCAATGCAAATCGCTCAATGGAATAATTCATGAATATGTACAATAGGAGAACACACACTGTGCGTTCTCCAGTCGGGGAGAGTTAGCAGAGTAGAAGAGGGGATGTGGAAATGCCTTTGAGATGTTTGCACAAATTAAAAATGCATACAATTGCATTGGAATGTGCAATTGCACACAGTGCATTGCTGCGTTAGAGGCTGTCGTAAACTTGCAACTTGCAAGTGTTGTCAATTAACCAACGGGAGCTGCGTGGACCACTGCTTAAAATTAACGACCCGGGGATGAAGACATAAGACGGGGTGGAACTGCGCACACGCCATGTTAGACTGGCACTTAACACTTTGATGTAAAACATGTAGCGAGTTAATTGGCAGTCAGTAAAATGTATTGTGTATACTGTCTAACGGTTGTGTGTGTGTGTGTGTGTGTGAGAGAGAGAGAGAGAGAGAGAGAGAGAGAGAGAGAGTCTAATTGACATGTTATTTGCATCACATAAGTCATGCTGGTACAAGTGTGTCACACACACTGCTGGTTTCACAGCTATGTAGATGCGCAGTGGTCAGAAAATATCCCATCATAATGCCAGTGACAAGAAAGGTCAAGTTTTATGGAGAGGTTTGAAAACCCCTAGTAAAAAAGACATGCTTTGTTGATTTTCTGAGGGTTAATAAGTACAAAGAGCTGATTCAAATATGACATTTTCTGCTATTTTTGAGCAACGTTTCTGTTTATTTACATATTTTTTGAGAGACAGCACATTTTGCCTTGTTCTGCCACCCCATTACTCAAAATACCAGGCATTATGTAACATAACTGGCCATTAGTGTTCTCCTCAAAGCGTGTTGAGCTGTCCAATGACACTGTGTTAGTGACAGTTTGTTAGTGGTGGGCCAGCTTTGATCTTACGTTGGTGGTAGAGAGTGAGTAGAATTCTGGAGGCCACTCGTTGTCTGTAGTACATTCAGGTAGGAGCTATGAATATAATCACATCAACAAAGTAAGCAGACGGTCTCTTTACATCCATTATCTGGCTCATCCATAGACAAGACAAGGGTCTGTCACCAAATAATACCCAACTAAGAGCATTTCGACCCTCCGGACTCCCTCAAGCACTTCCTCATCCCTCTCCAAGCCTGTTTTTTTACACCCATTCCCAATAAATCTAACATATGTGTGAAATATTTCACATGGTGTTCTGTTATACAATAAAAACAAAACTATACAACACTAATATAAGTTTTGTTGCTTCTACTTTCCTCTTTTGTTCAGTCCACTTTACTGCTGTAACACTGCTGCTTCCATCCCTGGGACTAATGAAGGGTCGCTCAGTGGCAGCAAGAGCGATGTTACTTAAAATCCTTATCCTGAAACAGTCATGAACACCACATGCACCGAAAAACTGAAAAACATGAAGCCAATCTAACCAGCACTGAACAAACTGCAGCCGGCAGCAATCAGAGACAATATGACCCATGAATAATAGATCATTTACTTCAAAAGTTCAACTCATAGCTAAGAAAATAATATAGCAGTCTAGTTTCACCAAGGGAGTCCGGTCTGACATATAAGCCCTCAGCTTCACTACTGCTGTAGATCATTCCTCTGCCAAAAGCCAAACAATCAGAGTGTGAATGAGAGGGAAAGAGAGAGAGAGAGAGAGAGAGAGAGAGCAAAGAAACAAGGAATTGTTTGTTGTGATGGATTAAAGTAGAAACACTTAGTGCAACATCAGGAAAAGCATTCAGACACTTTCGTTTTGTCATATAACATACACTGTTACTCCCATTGTATATATTCACTCCACTTTTACACACAATGTCTTGGGAGTTTGCTCTCAATCATATAAATACAATGTATCTGTTTGTTTGTACAAGCAAAGATATATAATATATATTTATATATAAATGCTTTGATAATATGGACATGGAATCTATCATTGATCTATCATTGTGATCAATCATCTCACAGTGCACAGGCCCCCAGAATTAGGTTGTCTTTACACAGCAAAATAACATTTTTGAATCTCCCGCATCTCAGTACAGATGACTGTGACGTCCAGGCCTTGTGCACCACACGGTGGTTACCAAGGCAATCAGACACCTGAAGAGAATGAACGTCCACGGCTCAGCTCGGCTCCAAACATAAACAACCAGCACAAGGACGAGGGGGCGTGGCCATGAGGCCCGGATGTCACAGTCAGCTGTCCTCAGAGGCGGGCGGTTTGAAAGTAGCCAATCCGAGAATATTATTTATTTCTCCTTGCTGCTGATTGGCTGCTACCCTGTGATGCTGCAGTACAGAACTTTCCCCGTGGAGCATCTGAAGCGTTCTGGTATTTTTAATTTTGTTCTTCTTAAAGCCCTGTATTTTAATAATGTAAATTACTTTATTACTGTATTTACCTGCTTATACCAAAGAAAACAACAGCACATGAATTACAGTACAGTCTATACAGGGGTAACATCAGGATTTACATTCTAGTTCTGCAGGAGTTCTGTCTACACTGTACAGTACGAATTTCTTTAAGGTTTAAAAGTTAAAGCTTCATTTTAAAGTTTACAATGAAAATTTAGGAGCATACTTACATTTTCAGGCATGTATATATATATATATATATATAATACAGACAAAAACCTTATCCTTTGTATTACAGCTTCCATCCATTTCTGGAAACTTACTTTAGCCTTTTTTCAGTTTTAGAAGTTAGAAGCATTTGAATTTCTCACCATACAAGTTAACCCCAATTTACCCTCATCAATCCATTAACCCTTCCTCCACATCTGAGATGAACACTCGCTGTTCTAGTGCAAACGTTCCATTTCAGTAACAGCTTTTTAAAACGGCTGCACATCCTTTCAGACTGACAATCATCTTCTCGCAGTGCAAGGATGGGCAGAAATACCTGTGAGTGGAGATTTATTTCCTCTCAAAGATGTAAGCTTTAAGTGCTGTTCGACTTTTTAACCTTTATTTTCCTTTGACTTTCCTTTCCCTTATGCAAGTAGATGATCTATTTTCTGTAAGCCATTTTAGATTAATATAGGACAGTCATCTGTGAGGCAGCTGAGGTGTGTGTATGTAGCTGCAGCTTGAAAGGGACTTCAGTGTGAGCTTTGAGAAGATTTTGTTGGTTTAGTAAAGAGAAGAATCAACTTGAATATATGATAATATGATAATTAATTATTTATTTCTACATGCTTAATGTTTCATGCTTCTTAAAAATGAATAACTTATGCCTGTAGTGACCATTTTGGTAGGCATTTTTGTTTCTGAAAATAAATGAAAATAAAGAAACACACAAACACGTGCGCAGAGAGGCACGCAGGGTTGCTGACATCAAACTGTTTCTGCGCTCATTTCATAAACATGCATTTAAAGGAGGGTGTGTGGGGGCACACCTGCAAAGCAACAAAAACAGCCTGAAAAACTCATAACAGCAACATCTGTTTACAGAGTGCAAAAAATAGTTTCCATAGCCTCCGACAGAAACACACTTTACATCTTTCAACACATTATATTGCCCCTAAAATTGAAGGAAAAGAAGCTTGAAAAATAAGCCCACAAAACATGAAAAAACGTCAAAATAAAAGAAAAGACATGCACTGTGACAGAGTTAAAGTGCCCCAAACATTTAAGGCTTACATTTGATCATTTCTGGGAAAAAAAGAAGTGTAAGGGAGTGAAGTGGTGCATGTCAAAGAACTTTCAGAGTGAACTTCAGCCATTACTTCTGAAAGGTATTTCCATTAACAGAAACATACATTTGCTTTCGTATTGTTATACTGTCAGCTTTTAACATACGCTGAGGATATGATTACTGTTGCTGCATTACAATAGCACTCAAAATCGGCCAAAAAAACAACGAAAGTCAGATATAAAAATGTGTCTAAAAGGGTATAAAGGAAGAACGCACCAATATATTTGTATTAGATCAAGAGGAAAGTCAGAGAACTTCGGAAATCAGACAAATAAAGCCGGCTCTATGAGTATGAACCAAAGCCAGCGAGAGCTTCCCTCTGAACCCTCAAATCAATCCACCTAATGATGCCAATCAGTTTGAGTGCCACTTTAAGGCACACCTGATTTCCAGACCCACCTTTTGCTGGGCAATTATTTGTTTAAAGTACACCCTTGGTACCAGGCCTCCTCGACTACGTCCTTGAGTGTTTTTCTTTTCTACCCCTCGCCCTGGTGTTCTTCACCGTGGCATGACACAAGAGAGTCTCCGTTGAAATTAGATAGTATTGGCCTCTGTGATTTGGGCCACCATTTCCTGTTTTTTTCTTTTTTTGGCTCGTCCCCAAGTACGTACAGCGAATGGAGACATGCTAACATGGCGACGCAGACAAAATAGGTTCAGACAAGCTTTGTAAAAGTTAATTAACTTTGCTTTTTTTTTCCCTTTTTGCCCATCACACCCACATCCTACTTCACTCCTTCAGTGCCTTTTACCTTTAAATGGAGCCACACACTGGCAGTAGTAATTACCAGGCTGGTCAATGCAAGTGGCCCCATTCTTGCAGGGAGAAGAGGTGCACTCGTCAATGTCCAGCTCACATTCTGGCCCTTTGAAAGGGGGAATACAAAGAGAGGGAACAAATAAAAGAGCGAACACTCAAGTGGGGTCTCCAACATGACTCCAGCTAGTAATGAAAGTCTTTTATGCACCAAATGAGTTGTAACGTAATGAGTCGCGGGGGGGAAAAATAGCCTGAAAAACACTATTATAGATGTGTAAATTTGCTCCAAACATGGCACAAAATATATTGATGTACTACTACTTGAGAATCACAGCTTTGAAATCATTAAAATGGCCCATACCAGAAAATCTCTCATATTTATTTTTATGTTTTTGCTACATAACATTATATATTATAGCCACTCTTTAATTCATAAATGGAAACAGTGGTACAAAAAGGCATGTTTTGCATTCTGTTTTGTGATTTACAAATACAGTATATAGACAAAAGTATTGGGACACCTGACCATTACACCATCAGAGACTTTAATGACATTTCATTCAAATCCATAGACTTTAATATGGAGTTGGTCCCCCTTTGTGGCTATAACAGCTTCCACTCATTTTTGGAAGATTTTTCACAAGATTTTGGAGTTTCTGTGAGAATTTGTGTCCATTCATTCTGTAGAGCATTTATGAGATCAGACACTGATGTTGGATGAGAAGGTCTGGATCACAAT
>JBBPDC010000084.1:3323021-3352192 GCA_037974485.1 Hemigrammopetersius urotaenia | reverse complement strand
CAGGCCTCTCTCATCTTTTTAAGTGGGAGAACTTGCACAATTGGTGGCTGACTAAATACTTTTTTGCCCCACTGTATTTAGTCATTTTTGTGTTTTACTGAATTGTTGGCCTGTTTTCTGTGTGTCTTTACGACATGCCGATTGTTTTCATTAGAAAAGATATATTTTTTCAAAGAGCACTACTAGTTTCAATAGGAGTGGTTTCAAATACAGAAACTGTTGCTTTGACTTCAGCAAAGAGTTAATCTGTCGCATTGTGTGGTCGAAATGCTGTGTTTCCCAGCTATAGCCATTTCCAAAAATATACAAAGCGTGTGGTGTCATTTGACAAGCAGGCTCTGCAGATAACGCTCCTTCTCTGCTGGGAAACCAATTCGACCCACTCACTCTGATGGACAACCCGGCTGGGTTGCCAGGACAAGGTGAAAAACAGCTCATCATGACTGAGAAGAAGGCCAGAGTCTGGGTAAAGCCATTTTCCGAGTACATCTGTTAACTCTAGTAAGAGTTAATCACATCCCACTTGCCTAACTGAATTTCAGAGAAGCCAAAAAGATCAAGTACTTCTAAATCACATCTGCCCCTGAAATTGCACCGGCTACAGAACTTAAACCTGACAGGCAGCTCGCCTGTTTTCTCTCACCAGCAGGTTTAAGAGGAGTCCTTTTAAGCAAAATTTACACTGATGTTGCTGTTCCTTTCCCTGAGGTGGGGTGACATCAGTTCTTTGTCCATGTGTGGGAGATGGAGCCCATGTTTCTTGGAAAGGATCAATGTAAGGAGTACACATCTGCACAACCTCATGAGTGGGATTCTTTCAAATGGATTCAGCAGAATGATTACTTATACACAGAGGCGGACCACACTCGTGCATCGTCATTTTTCAAAAGCAAAACCCCTCATTCTGAGCTCAATCAATCAGGGGCGTTACTCACGTTAGCATGACCGTGTGCTTATGGCTCAAAAACATGCATGTTTAGTGGAAGAGCATGGCAGACTGTACTTACCTAATGGACAGATACAAATGTAGCCATTGATTAGATCCACGCATGTACCTCCATTAAGGCAAGGCATGGACCAGCAGTCATTAGTATTCTCCGAACAGGCCCGACCTGAGGGAGGAAAGTTCAATAGAAGCTGAATGGATGAAACAAGAAGAGTGTAGAGTGACTGGGTAACACAAGCAATTTCCAGGTATCTGGTTACTAGAGTGCTGCTAAACAGCTACTACGGTATTTTTGTTGGTTGTTGGAGTGTTGCTAAGCAGCTTCTATACTATACTGGATGGTTGCAATGGAATTAGAGCCGTTTGAGAGGTTGTTGCTTGGTGGTTAATAGCTGCGTCTGAAAAGTGCACTCGTTCACTATGTAGGATACTATGTGGTGAGTCAGCCATTTCGTAGTGTTTTCCGAAATTACAACCGTCAATTTCACCCACTAGTTAGTGCACTACGAAATTGCAGCGCAACACCAAAATCAAGTGGGGGAGTGGGGCTTCAAACGGAGGAGATTCAGTCACACTCACACTTTCTCTCTCTCTCTCCCACGGAGATAAATTGCCAACATCCAGGGCACTATTTAAGCAACAGTTAGTAAAAACGTAACATCCCTAGCATCCGAAATTAACTAAACGTCACCTCCCATTGTTCACTAGTTAGCCTATATAGCAAACACTATGTAGTGAACGAGTGAACAAGGGCATCTTTCGGACACAGCTTCTGTGTTTTGCTACGTTTGTTTTGGAATCCAATATAGTATCAACCGACTAGGATGTTGCCAGTTGGTTACCATGGTATTTTACATAGTTGCTAAGGTGCTGCTAAGAAGTTCCAAGGATATACAAGGCAAGTGCTTAGTGGAGTCCTGAGTGGTTCTTTAGGTGTTGCTAGGTGGCTGCTATGGCATCCCTGCTGGCTGCTAGAGTATTGCTAGGTGGTTTCAGTTGTTGCAGAGGCCTACTAAAGTGTTGAAAATAGGCCTCAAGGGGTGACATCTAAAGGTAAAAGTAGTGAATGAAAGCCTGTCAGCATGATTTTCCTGGCTTAATGTTTCAACGATTAACTAGCTTGAAGTGCTTTGTTAGCATTTCTGCTCAGTGAGCAGAGAAGTTAGCAAAAAAGACCTTTGTACAGAGGACCTCCAGGAGGCTGCTCTGTGACCACTGCACTACACTGGCAGAATGTTTCAAGGGGCCTGCTTAGCCTGCAACTAGGTAAGAGTATGTTCCATCTGGCTCAAAACATAAAAACTGAAGGCCTTGGTGTTAAAGATGCACAAATTAGCTGCATATTTGCATATTCCCTTTAAACAAATCTCATCACTACGCCTTCATTTCCTCTGTATTTGTTGAAAAAACTATTTATTTATTAGCATCTTGCAGTCCTAATTATGTTTATTAGCTCATTGCTGCCATAATTATGGCTGTTACAATATGTCATCGCTGTAATTACACTTTCTCTCTAATCCGGAGCAACCTGAAGCAGGCACCGAACATGGGACTGCCATACACCATGTGACACTCATGTGTGTTTTCTCCACCATCCACGCACATTAAATGCTGCAAAAAAGTATTTTTGCTAGTATTACACATTTCTTATGATATGCGTTTGGATCTTCAGAAACCATATTAGAGAGAAAGAATAAATAGAAAAAAGTAAAATACACACTATTAATTATTATTTCACAGTTTTAAAAAAAGCAACGCTATCTAGGGGTTTGTATTGCCTTTATAAAATGTAATAACTCCCTATAAACGATTAACTTGTTTCATGACTTCTAGCAGCAACAATTGCAACCAATATGTCTTGTAACCTGATGTGAGACTGTTGTGAAGGACGAAATACTTCCCAGTCCCAGTTACAGCATCTTTATTGGGTTAACGATGTGACAAGGCTACTCCAAAACATCCATCGTCTTCTCAGCCACTGCTTTTTGAATTGCATCACTATCATGTTGCATAACCTGATTATCTCAGCTTCACGTTCTCCGTAATTCTTTGCGACAGACCAAAATTCAAGGAACTACTGATGGTATTTTTACATTTATGGTAAAAAGTCAATTATGTTCTCTATATAAGGCCTAATTATGGAGTATTTGCAGTGACACGTATGCATTCTGCCCGATTGTTATGTATAAAACCAGCACACAAGCCTTAATGCGCAGTTTGTGCAATGTGTGCTTGGTGAATGCATGTATATATTTGAGGGAGGGCTGCACAGCATGTATTCTGCTTGAGTTACCAAAGTTTGAGCAAACTGTGGTCAGTTTTCAAGCGCCGTCTGAAGACCCACCTCTTTAAGGAGCATCTTGGTGACTAACCAGTGCTCCTGCGCGTCTCTTATATATCTTTTCCTATATATTTAACAAATCCCTCAGACACTCACCCTCTTAACTGTTGTTCCTTACTTGTGTATTAATCTCTGACAGGGTTTTGGTGTGTAACTCCTGCAGTAACTTGGTTAAATAGCTGTTGTTGATTTAAGTATAGCTTTACAGGTTTAAGAACAGCTGTGGACTTTAAGTACTGATGTACGTCGCTCTGGATAAGAGCGTCTGCTAAATACCGTAAACGTAAAAAAGTAACTCTATTTATTATTATTTATTCTTAGACTCTGAATAATGTTCAGTTTTTTAATGTTCAATAATCAAGTTCAATTTGAAGATCAAGGAAATTGTAAGACTATTCTGAAAAGTGTTTTTCTAACCATGAGCATTTGTCTATAGCCTGATTGCTATGTAGTCTATAGCAATCAGGCTCACAGAGTTGTCCACTTTCATTAAAGCAAGAGCAGCACCAATAAGTGGCCAATCTCTATCATGCTCTAGTTTATTGCAGACTGAGTGAAAACCCAGGGAATGGTTGATGTTAAAAAAAAATGTGAATAAAATGTAATTAATCAAAAATGTCTAGCTATATGGTTCTTAGCTTTTTTTTTTGTAGAACATCAGATGAGTAAAAAAATTGTCTACAGTGCCACCATCAGGCAGATTGGCCAGATATTTGAAAATAAATATTTGATATTGCAGTTCTATCATGTACCGTGACGGTTTGGTACGAATACATGTATCGTTACAGCCCTAATATATATATATAGCTAGAAACCTTGACAATATATATATATATATTTTTTAATCTCACTGTAATATTGGAATTCATATAGATTAATCTAGATTAAAATGGCTTCTTTGAATTCTGCCGAAGGCTTTCAGAATATGTGTGCTGCCCAAATAATGACTAAAAGTAAGTCTTTGAGAACGGGTTTCTGAACTGCTACAGTAAACTTACTCCACATTGCACAAGGTGCAGTCTTGTCAAGGTTTCTAGCTATTTGAAGCTGCTGTAGGTAGCAGGCGGGCATTAGGACCCAGGGGGAGCTACACGGTGCTGCTTGTTAGCGAGTAGCAACCGGAGCCCGTTCAGTAATATTTCTCTGGTAGCGCCGTTTGTACTCAGTTCAACAGAACAATGCTATGAGTGTCCATAACTGTTCACTGCTTAACTGCTTCACCAGCCAGAACATTATTTTAATTCAATAATGAGAGCTAGACTTATTTTTCATTTCAATTCAGAGTCTTGTTTCTAATTGTAAAGTGTGTATCTGCGCTCAGTGATATCGTGTATGAAATGTTTGGATATATCATTAGTAGAATATAGTAGAATATTGACTATATATTTAGGGGGGCTTGGGATCATTTTGGGGGGTCAGCTTCAGACCTCCCAAAATAGACCTAACGACGCCCATGCTGTGAAATTACCACATCAAACGTGATGTGCTAACATGGATGCAGCTGGGTTTGCTTCCGGGAAAATATTTTTTGGAGTTTGAACTAATGGTCAGTTAATTAACAGTATTCACAATGTTGGCTAATTTGGAATTTTCTGAAAAAAATACCGCAAATATATTGTTAATATATGATTCATCGTCACAAACTGTCTTACTAAAAACCTTCTTCAATTTTCTCTGTAATTTTGAGCGTAGACTAAGTTACTTGCTTCTCTAATTTCTGGCCTCACCACCACCCAAAGGGCAAAAATACTGGAATCAGAAAGCTCACCTTCAAAGCCAGAGGCACAGAGGCACCAGTAACTGGCGACAGAGTCCACACAAGTGGCACCGTTTGCACACGGAGAACTCCTGCATTCGTTCGTCTCGATCTCGCACAGCGCCCCTTCATATCCCGGCGCACAGCGGCAGGTGTAATTGTGCCGCTGGTTCAGGCAGACTGCGTGTTCTGAGCACTGATGACCAAGGCAGCGGTCAATGTTGAGCTCACAGTGGACACCCGTGTATCCACGGCCACACAGACAACTAGAAGCATAAAGATTTGTGTTTTTAACAGAATCGTGTATATTATGAGGATATTACCATCAAAGCAAGCTTTTATTACTCTCTAATAAATGATTATTGTATTACAGAGAACACTGGTAACACCCAATGGTTCTCCGAGTTTGTTTTACTGGAACCCACATTCTCACACTGGCTTTAATACTTACTTCTTTGAATTCAGTGTCTTTTTACTGATCTACTGACAGCTCAGGAAGAAATGCAAGCCTTTAGGTCGATATACAGGCCTGCTTTGAAACATTCATACATGTACAGCACAGATTGTGTAAGGGACACAGACTGAGTAACAATGCTTTTGGATGAGCTACTTTTAATAGGGCTATATTAAACAACATTTCTTTGTTTTTTTATAGCATTCCAAGTGCGATTAGTGGCTGATTTCTCCTCCATGTTGCAGAGTTTGCTCTGGCGTCAAAGTATCCAATGTTCCATGAATGCAAGTCTAAGTGGAAAATGATTGATTTTAAATCATAAATATTCGGCTCCTGGTCAACCAAAAAAAACTGTATACATGTGCAATATACCAGATATTAACAATAGTTCGGGTGTTCGAAATTCTACATGGGCTTGGAAAACAAATAATAAACAAGACACAAACTAATGACCTCTGTTATGACTGGCTTTCCTGCATACAGTTTCAGGCCAACAAAGCAAACTGAGCATCCTCAGGAAAGCTGCAATGAAGATATACACTTTAGCCACTTGTTTAGACGTCTGTATCACCTGAAAGTCTAGATTCATACGTTTGCTTGAACCAAGATTAACAGATCATTTAATAATTTTCCTCCCTATATTCCACTCCAATAGCTCTTGCTACAGCTCTGAAACAACCACACTCCTAAACATTTCATTATAAAAAGATGGGCACAACTGCTAAAGGCTGAATGGGTGGTCAAATATATGTAGACGGTCATGCTTGTGATATTTATAATTGCCTGTTTTTCAGATTAATTACAGTATATGAATTGCATTGACTCCAGTTATAGTGTGATGTCCTATGAAAACATGGTTAAACAAAGACAATAAGTTTGGAAAGCCATCACATGATCTTTCAGTAAATCTAAGGAACCCTGCATGATGCACATGAGCAATATATTTTTGGATTAAGATCTTTAGTTAGTGTGACTGTGTCAGATTTCACACTACTGTTCTTTTATTTTTATTATTCTATTTATAGCTGGAATTTAGCACCTCTTCTTCTTCTACAGGTTTTGAAATATGGGCATGGTTTCAACGTCAAAAGATCCAATAATATCCCCTTCAGTGCATATGTACACAGCTAATCGGTCAGACAATCAGGGGCCGAGTTTTTATTCCATTTTTGTGGTCAAGTCGGCTCTGTAACGAATGGGGAGAGAGAGAGGATGGTCGAGTCACCTTCAAAGTGTGCGTCGGAGAGAGAAAGTCTGTATTGTCTCAGGTAAGGAAGCCGGAAAAGGAGAGAGAGAGGATGGTCGAGTCACCTTCAAAGTGTATGTTGGAGAGAGAGTCTGTATTGTCTCAGGTAAGGAAAAAGTGAAAAAACACAAACGGCTGTACTGCGCAGGCCTCTGAATCAGAATATTGTGAGCGTGAATCCATGGTTCAAATCCAATTTTCTTTTTGCAAACATATTTTTTGCCCCTAAAATCTAAGTTTGAGTGTCTGCAAACACTGGTTGTATAACAACTACGCAATCACACTTTTTCCAGATAAACTCACTCACCTGTACCCGCCAACTCCATCTACGCAAGTGGCTCCGTTGCGACACAGATGCTCCAAACACTCATTGATATTGACCAGGCAGTTTGCGCCCGTCCACCCAGGAGGACACACGCAGCTGTAACCGGCGCCTCTGCCGAGGAAACACTGTCCCCCATTGGCGCAAGGCTGTCGGAATCACAGAAAACTATAAATATGCAACTACCCATGATCACATACCAAAATGTCTCATTAAAATATGCACATATATGTAGATTTGATTTGGTGAAAACACAGGTGTTTTCATTAAAAGATGCTGAATATTCATGCGAAGCTGATGTTTTTTAATTGTTGTTGTTATTGGCAGAGGTTATCGACATGATTAAAACTCCCCAGACTGTTCTCGCACTCATCAAAGTCAAAATTACCCTCAGGAACGTGGTATTATTCAGCACTGAAAGCATAAGCCCACACTACGAGTTTATGGTCAAACAAAAAAACACCTCCAATGACCGATATGTGATGACCATAACACAGAGCTTTCTTCTGTTGAAACCAGATGTTTTCAAATGTGGTCGTGAAGACAAAGCGCGGAACAGCATCTTTAAGGCAATCTGTTAATGGCTCGCATTTGCATATGAAACACTAGTGCTGATTAATGGTAACAGTTGAGACCGTTTTAAGGGGCAATTAACATGGAGGCGATATCAATACATCACCATGCCCTGCCCTCCAACTGTGTGGTGGAAAGACGTCTTTACCTACAGCCCAGGCTGGGAAATACTTCAGCCACTGGTGCCATTAGGTTCTGACTGTATTTCTCTACTGGCTCTTTCCAATCTCACTTATCAGATGAAGAATTATGAAAAGCGTGTCTTGATATTGTATTGTCCCCCTACTACCATGTCAGATAGTCCTTAAGATGGAGAAACTTTGAAATGTAAGACTCACTGTCCACGTATTTCCGTCGCATTTAAACTGGAAAAGCACCTTTTTGTTATTTATAGCATTAGTTAACTGTCACAGCTGGTTACGGATTCAGCTTCACGGCTTCAGGTGCTTCCGTGATGACGTGTTGGTGACGATACATTCTTAGTAAAGGTCTAGTGTTAAGCCTCCCATGCTGAGGAAGATAGTATATAGATTGTATATTGATAACTAGCTAACTACTGTTGGGTGGTGGTTATAAAATAAAAAAATATATATATACACATTTTATAGACAATAACAAGATACAATATATACAATCAAAGCAATATAGAACTACATTATAAACTACACATCAAAAGGTATTTAGGTTGGACATTACTTCTCAATTAAAGGCTGACAATTAAAGGCAGTTAAATGAGAATGAATAAACTGTAATTACCAATTTGTTTATAAAACCCACAATATTACACTTGGTGAATGGGTTAAATACAGAGAGTGCTGTGGTGTGTTTACGCATGCCCTTAATGACTTTACCTTTGCCTAACCTTATCCCTATTATTTTGAAGGAGCATATTTCAGCTTGAGGCTTGACATTGTCTGTCTATGGGGCTGTAGATAGAAGGTACTGGGTGCTCTGGTCTGGCCACTGTTTATGGGTCCCTGAGGTTCAAGTCCAGTTGACCCACCTGCATGATGCGGAGGCACGGCCTGCGACAGGCATAGTGCAGGCCTTCAGGTGCGTCCACACACACCATCCCAGCTGGGCAAGTCACATTCAGCAGCAGGCACGCATTCATGTCCACCTCACAGTTCAGCCCACCGAATCCTGCAGGGCCATGAAAGCGAAACGGATGAATAGTCGAAAAGTAACTGATTATAAGGCAAAAAAGCAAATCGCCAGGAATGGGTGGAAAACATGCACGTGGAATGATGAGCGGCTGTGATTCTGTCCATGTTGTTAATTGTCTGTTTTAATCTATACAGGCCTTCTTTCAGCGTGTTGCAATCGATGCACTGCAGTCACGAAATGGGGCTTGAAAAATCAAAACCGGTTCAGCGGGTGTTAAAATGAACTCGGCATGAACTCGACCGAACCAAGAAGCGAAGAGGGAAGACAGCGTGCATTAAGAAGCTGATCATCATGAAATGTAACACTTTTGATGGAGCTCTGGGCTGTCAAGCTAGCACGAGCTGACAGTCACCCTGAGAAGAAACCGCAGCGGGCAGATGGACTCGCTAGAAATAGTTGAAAGGCTTTCTGTACAGGGTCCAGGTTTATTTACTTAAGGCCGCCTGGCACATGAAGAACAGAATGTTTTTCTTATCGGCGCCGCGGAAAGAAGGTAACTGCAGATATGACAGCTTTTACGCAGTTAAGACGCTGAATAGCGCCAGATGGTACAGAGACAATATACGGAAGAGCAGAATTTTTTAGAAACCGCCGTCTTTGTGGGGATTTTTAAAACAGCAATTCTTCTGAAGTCATTTCAGTGATTAGAGCTCCAAAGACTGTTTGCCCTGCCACCATTTAAGGAACTGTTTAAGGAATAACCGCTGATCTACTCAGGCTAAAAATACAAATGAGAGCTCGTTGGAAAGGTCTCCTGGAGATCAATCAAACTGTGATATTTGAAGTGTCTGAGTGTTTGCACCATCGGAGAAATCGAGCTTGGAGTGCGGGGGCTCAACCCTGGTGTTGAATTCGAAAAAAGTGCTTCCAGGTCGGCTACAGCCTGCCCTGAGTCTCCTTGTGTGAAAACCTCCAGAAAAAAATATATTTATTGCCACAAAAAAGCAAAAAATGTTGGGGATATTTGCAGTTTCCACGTTATTGTGGGGATTTCCGCGTACAACTATGAGTTTGGCTCCCAAAAAAAGCTGCGTGTGACTGAATTCGCGACTCCTGTAAAACTGGTGGGGTACTAAACATATAGCTTTTATTATTTTCCTAATGAAATTGATAAATAAAACTAGTTGATATACCTATATGATTCTATAGTTGAGAAAACTAAGACACAAAAAAGCTAGAGCAAAAAAGTAGTTTTTTCCAACTTTCCTGGTTTATAAATGCTTTATTTTATTTTAATCTTTATATTTCTATACATTTATGTAAAGTTGGGGGGACATGAGCCTAAGAATTTCATTACAGTAATGATGCTACATTGTTATCTGTATATGACAATAAAACTTTGACCAACCCTATTCAGACATTGCCAATTCCACCCACAATGCTACTGGGGTGGTGAAGGCTCAAGCGTTCTCTGAGACTCAAGAACTCATAAAATGTTTCTTTTCAAACTGCTGCTAATATGCCATCATTAGACGGCTCAACACACTTAAGAGCATCGTCGAACAGATGCTCAGGTTGGTAAATGTCATGCTGAGTAACCAGAGACAAGACGACTTTCCAAACACAACAGATTCAACTCAACAGTTAACCCTCAGAATCCGTATAAAACTGGTGTTTGTTCTCCTACACACTCGCCGTTTGCTGCTCTTTCTCTCGGCCGCTCTCCGGACCCCCCTCTATGTGGGCTTTCCCCTCCCACTGAACGTTCTCCAGAGATCAAAGATCTTGCGTTTTATCTGTTTCTAAAACCTAAAATAAAAGAAACTTGTTCATTTTTGTTCTTTATGTTTATTTGTGCATTAAAACCACAGTAGTGGTTATTATTATTATTACATATTTTTAAATTAAAATAACGGTTCTACGTGACAAAGGAACACCAAACAAACCAGGGAAACTTCAGTATAATTTACTATTTGTTGCACTTCTCAGATGAATCTGTGCTGCTTATGTTCTATGGGTTAACTGTAAAGGGGCGGTTCATGTTAAGAACCGAACTGCATCACAGGACCCCAGTTCTCCACCTCGGCTTGGACAGTCATGCCACTCGGCAACCCATGTATGATACAGAATATTGAACTGAACAGTTAACGATGCATTACAAAGCAAAACTTGCCACTATTTTTATATGTAAAGATGTACGTTTATAGAACTGAACAGATGTACTGAACATTAAATTGGAGAAATCAAAAGACACTGTGATCAGTCAGGGAAGTCATTCGTATGATTCTCTCATGATTCTGTTTCTCTAAGGCCTGGGGGAGGAGGCAGCTGGGGCTTGGGGGCCGCTTTGCTTGTTGGGTGGCTGGGAGCAGCTGGCAGAGAGATGCGTTTGTAACCCTGCCAGCGCTGCCGCTGATCTCTCGGGTGGGCCTTGGGCTCTGCCTCGCTGCATGCAAACGAAGCTGTTGGCCCGGGACGACTGCAGTGCTGGGGGAGGGAGTGCAGCAGCACAAAAGAGGAAGAGGATTTCATAACACAATATTGACAATTCGGCGGTGCTAATGAGCTCTGGCAGGCAGCGCAGAGCGGGCGATTTGCGCAGCTGTCAGTCAGAGGAGTGCGGCTGGTTTGGTGGGGGGACACTGCAGAGGCAGAGAGAGAGAGACAGTTGTACCTGTGGGACAGGAGCACTCGTAGTACCCGACAAAGTCAGTGCACAATCCGTCGCGCCGGCAGGGCCTGGATTCACACTCGTTTATTTCAGCTTCACAGTGACGTCCTGAAAGAGATGAAAGGGTAAGATGAGTGGTAGTCCCTCCAAAATGTTCATTTTCACAGTTTTGCCCTATTTCTACATGCAAAAATGTGACCCGATCTGCCATAATGAGTCTGAAGTCGGCGTTCTATTTATTTAGATACGGGTCGATTATGTCGAAAATCATCAAAAATATCATTTTTTCTTTTTTAGTCTTATATGAAAGAAAAGGTCTTCAAAATGAATCATAGAAATAATTGTGGAAATGCACTTAAATGGCTATTTAAATTGAGTTGCAGCTCTCAAATCTTACAACAATATGAATTATTTGATAAGTATTTAATAAATATTTAATAAATATTTTGAATTAATTGACGCCTCAGTCTGATTTAATGTATTTTTCCAAGTATCTAAATGCCTGAAGTAAAATTTTGTTGTTGAATATTGGGTGCATCTCTTTGGATGCTATGGATTGTTAAAGAGATCAACAAAAAACTGACAAAAAACGGTTTTCTCGGTTTTTCAGTTGGAAAACGTTGTGCGAGACCATAATTCAAACGCATGTAACTTGACAACCGTTTAAGATACAGCTTTGACCGAGATATCATTTTAAAGCTTATTTTCTCTTATCTTTTCAATGAAACCTCAATTTTGAATTTTGGGTCACTGTGACTCATTTTGCCTGATAAAGTCACTTAAGTGTGAAAAAGTCAATAGTCAATGTGGAACCAGCTTAAATATAACGAAGTTTTAAAATTTAAAGTTTACAAAACGTTGCAAAATGTCCTCAATTATTACAAATTTTAAACAGTAATCGTGCTTTGAATTTTTCTGTAGCGTATTTTAACTTTAAAAATCAGCAAAACATGTACGTTGGCCAGGAGTGCACAAACATTTGCATATGCCTATATACTTTAGTAGCAGGTATTTAAAAACAGTAGCAGCAACCATGGAAGCCATTCGTGTCCTTTTTATAGGTAAAAGTATTATAAAAGTGATCAGAAAGAACTTAAACAGCTTTATTTGAGACACAGGTGTGTGATGATTTAGGTAAGACTATTTGAGAGGTATGTGTGTGCCACACCTCAGCCACATCACTAAAACCACTATTTCACTACATTTCACCACATTTCATCATTATAATGTCACCCGTCAAAGTGGGATGTATTTGGCAGCAAGTGAACGCTGATCAGCCAAAAACATAACAAGCACCTGTTTCACTTTCTGTAGGAACCTCTAATGCCACGAAAACAGCTCTGACCAGTTAAGGCACGGACTCCACAGGACCTCCTGGAGAGTGTTGTGGTGAGCAGAAGGTTTCGAGGCGTGGCCTCCATGGATCAGGCATATCCCACTGAGGCTTCAAATTGTTACAGAACAATTGTTGCAGTACAACAGGCTGCATTATCCAGTTGAAAGAGGCCAATGGGGGTTAGGTTCCAAGAATTGTGAAAAAACTCAAATTTGTGAGGAGGTAAAAAAAAAAGAGCCTATTTTTATAGTCTAAACCCTAAATATGCTCCCAAAACACTTCGATTTCATTTTAAACTCATCTTAGTATAATACCCTTAATGTAAAGGTAACCTCACGCGGGAAGCAGTTCTGATGCAGGAATGCTGGACTGCAGCTGCCAACAAGGAGAAATGGCTACTTTCACACTTTCCGGCCTCTAAGTACAGCGGTATTTCACCATCTCAAGGTGCGTTTTCCTATACAGTTGCTATGTGGTATACAGTGTTCACTCGACAGTACCACAAAAATTACAGTTGTATTTTATAGGGAAATTTAGCGGAAATTACATTAATAATTATGTTTCAAATTATATTTTTCTTAGAAATTTAGCACAAAAACGCACAAAAAACTATATACTACTACAAAGAATTCGGGGTTTCTGGAATCAATTACTAGTTCGGTTCTAAAAAAAAAAACGAGGTCGCTACCTCTGAAGCACTACTTCATGGGGAAGCACTGTACCACTGCCACAGCTGGTAAGTAGGTGGTATTCTGTGCACTCTGACATCTTTCTTTCCTGATCAGTGTTTCAGCAGTTTGTGCTACAGTAGCTTTTCCGTGGGATGGGCTAGTTTTCACTCAACCACAAGAGGCTTGGATACCCGTGGCCCTGTCAGCAGTTCAACATCTGGACCACATTTAGAAGGTACTAAAACACTGCATGCCAGGGACTCTTGACAAGAATGGTTGTTTTGGAGATGCCCTGGCCTACAATTTAGCCCTTGTCCAGCTTGCCAGTTTTTCCTGCTTCCAACACATCAACTTTAAGAACTGACTGCTCACTTGCTGCCTAATATATCTCACCCCGTGACAGGTGCCATGGTAACAAGATAATCAATGTTATTCACTTCCCCTTGTAAGTGGCTTTAATGTAGTCTCTGATAGGGTCGTGTGTGTGTATGAAAAAAGGGGTATTGTGTACTTAAACACAAGTAACATGTAAATGGTGTTTGGTTATGCGTGTGCAGAGATCCTTACGGAATTTGCATAATTATCGTCAGTTTCATTTTACACTGACTTGCGTTTTATTGGATGTAAAATAAATAATAATGTAATAAAAATACAAACATGAATGCGTGACTAATTGTCAGGGGGAAAAATTACTTTGCGCTTGAAGGAAAACGTGAGAAGTCATTTATGCTTTTTTTTTTTTTGCAGTTAAATACATGCAAAAACAAAAGAGGTAAACAGCAAAAAAAAAAAAAAACAAACATTTCTTGGCTGATACATTTGAAGCAAATGGAAAATTGCATACATTTGATTGTTTCCTCCCAGTTTTGGTAGAACCAGCAAGTGGGTGGGAATTGGCAAAAAACTGGGCCTAAAACAATTATTTGTCTCTGAACTATAGCTTGAAAGGAATGGGTAGTTCCCAACAAGCCATTTGCATAATGTTAATCATGACATTACTGGGCCTAAATGATCAACTTTAACCTTTCTGAGGGGTCCCCCAAGAAGCTTTCTGCTGGCTGCGGCCCTCCAGCTGGCAATGAGTCAACGTAAGATGTTTCTGGGTGATTTGGAAGAAATTCTGAGGCAATTTTTGGACGTGCTTCGCATTTCACCCCAGAGTGCGAAAACAAAGAGGACTTTTGATTCCGCAGAACAAAAAGGCTCAAATTGCTGCGTGCACTCAAAACGGCCAAACAGAGTTATCAGAGGTGCTGATGATGCCTCAAAGAGCCATTTCCTTTAACACTGGCTTGAGTCAGCCTGCTGAGATGGACAGGAAAGACTTGGCTGCCTTACTACAGCCATTAACGGTGATGATGATGATAATAGCAGGGAAGGAGCAGGCAAGCGCTAGTAAACCGGCTTCGCGAGTGATCAGTGGAGGCAGCCAGTAAGGAGGAAAGGTGGAACAGGAAGGGAAGCAGAGGGAGTAGCCTGAGAGAAAGAGGGAGAAGGTCAGGCAATGATGAGATGTGACCAGAGAAGAGCTATGTATTTGGGTCAGAAATATAGGTAGGTCCCCTGGTGAAGTTACCTTATGAAGTACAAAAGAAAGTTCAGACAAGAGAAGAAAAATTCACAATCAAACTATTTCAGTACAGATTATCAGTCAGGAAATCTGAGAACCCTTTATTGAAGGTTCGTTTTCAGGTTTTATTCGACCTGCGGTGTAAAGCCTTTATAACTTTGGTCATAAAGGCCCTCATTTCATCTCAGGAAATGTTCTGCCGTATGAGGCTTGCTGAAATAAGCCTTCATAAATGTGTGTGTAGGATATGACAATACCAGTCATATTGGTCAATGACAAAGCCACATCCCAAGATACTAGTGTTCTTGAATCAGCTAGCGTTCCCACACCCTACTGGCGACTGCACATAGTGAGCATGAAATACAAGAAGTAGCTGTAAAAACTGTTGTAAGAAAACTGTAAACAAGACCTAGTGATGGTGACTGTTAAGAAACTGCCACAGCTAATTGACCCGATGATCTGCAGCAGAAGGTAGAACAGAAATTACGACAGCTGCAGTAGAAGTGCTCATTTTTACTGGTCCATCGATGGCATTTCAGTGTTATAATAGTGCCAGCATAACAGCATGCATGCTTCTTCAGCATTATTTTAACAGTGTTAAAAGGGCTACACTCGAGTCACAGCATACCAAAATTCCCTCTTCCGCATCACACCTTCTTCCCCTCCACAACAGTGTCTGCAGGTTTTAGATCAAGCTTGAAGCAGGGATGGAAATTAGCGGGGTGTTATTCTGTATTTAAACAGTATAAATATGTAAGCTCTAGAAGTAGAGCTTCTCAGAAACAGCTCTTCTTTGTGTTTTCACATTTTATCCTGATCCTCATTTCACCTCAGGCCATTTTTTTTTATTTCAATCATTACAGTGCACTCTGGACTGCTGGACAAGGGGTGTATGGGTGGTCACGGTACATTTATCGCATTCCATAGCAGTCCTGGGTGTGATGTTAAACTGCATCCGGCTCTTCAACTTCCAGAGAGACAATATTGGGGGCTGGTGGCAGGACTGGCACTTTAGCGACCATAGAAACATCCATATAGCTCTGAGGCAGCAGACAGTGCCCAAAGCTGATCTCCGAGGGAGTAGCTTTGCTGCAGCCTTCTATAGGATGGTTGCATAGACCATTAAGAGAATGAGCGAAAGCCCTCCGAAATCACAGCCCTGCAGGATTGAGCCAGAAGGGTCAGGTCTGTTAGGAATCGGAGTTGGTGTGGTGCTGTAGTGTGGGCCGAGACCCATTCATGTAGGCGCATCTTCCTCCGCTGTCAGTGGAGTTTTTCAGTAGAGGCATTTTCTGAGGACATTTCTGCAGGCAGGTTATTGGTCTGGTCTCTCTGATGGCTGCCATACCCAGAGAGAATCTACTGCGGGAACAGCTCCTTCTGATGGTGTCCAAGGTCACCTCTACCAATGAGCAGACCGTAAGATTAAGATTAGGACACAATGTGTATCTCTGAACAGGAGACATCACATGGGGGGACGTCGGTCCTGCCTACAGAGGAATCAAAGCACTGCGCACACCTGAATCTGTTCCTCAGAGATTAGTAGTCAGGGTAAGTGATAGAACAGCGCTTATAGACGTCACTGCAATTGTCCCACTGGTGAGCAGAGGTTTAACTCTGATCCTCCAGCTAGGGCATTGGACAGCTCCAGGTTAACAGCTCTTCGGGCAGACCTTCCAAATAGCTGCAAACCACCCAGTCTCATCGAGACTGCATGAGTGGTACAGCAGCTGAGGGCAGTAAGGGCCGCAGGGAACTTCTCCAGGCTGGTGGCGAGGCTAGTAAGGACTTCAGGGAACGTGTCCATCCTGTTGGGGAGGCTGTTTCTCACAGCAATCTTTGCTTCCGTATGGGAGAGAGACACACATTTGATTAAATCCCCATACCTATAAGCTGGCAAGACACCAATACAGGGCAGTATTATAGATCAATTGATAAATAGAGTGTTGATCTCCAACCCATTTCAACATTTCAGATCAGCTCCTCAGTTCAAGGGGCTTGATCCAAACCATAACCACTTTAGTACGTAACCTGGGACAAAACAATAATAGCAGTTTCTCTTGACCCTCCAGAAAACATCAGACGTATTTATGGCAGTGTTTTCATCCTTAGCCCAACCACCCCACTGATCTTGCCAGACATGCAGCTTGTGTTTTGTCACGAATGCTCTCAGCACAATGCCAGCTATCTCCTTCCAGCCATAGTCAGGGGAATGCCATGGTGTGTGTGTGTGTGTGTGTGTGTGGGTGGGTGTATGCACGTGCGCAAGTAAGAGTGTGTTGCTCATGTAACATCCAGCCAGACACCTCTAAATCCATTGAATTATACTAAATTATATGAATGTTGAACAAGCAGACATTTGATTAGCCAGTGAAAAATGCATGGCAGAGACCAGGTGGCGGTTTCCCTGCATATGTTTTACGAGAGAGACGGCCACTGTAACTACATTATGAGCTCATCTGCATTTGAATTCCTAAGGCTATTATTAGGTTACTATACTAAAAGCATGAGAGCCAATAAGTTCTAATTTGACAGCCGTCTTTTTGTAACTCATCACTAACTATATTGCAAAGGATTGTAAGGATTTGTAACACTCCGATCACGTACAAGCTCTACGAGGATTTGAAGATATATATATACATATATATATATATATATATATATATATAAAAAGACTTTTACACACACAGCATGGTGCAAAACTCTCCAGGCTTCCTGAAGGACCTTTTTCCAACAGCTTCTTCTTGGAAGGATTTCCACAAGATTTTGGAGTGTTTCTATGGTAATGTGTGCCAATTCATTCTGTAAAGCATTTATGAGAATAGGAATGTTGGACGGGAAGGTCTGGCTCACAATCTCCGTTCCAGTTCATCCCAAAGGTGCTGGATGGGGTTAAGGTCAGGGCTCTGTGTGTCCAGTCAAGTTCTTCCACACTGAACTCCTCCAGCATGTCTTTATGGAGCTCGCTTTGTGCTCTGGGACACAGTCCTGCTGGAACAGATAAGGTTCTTCCCCAAACTGTCCACAAAGCATGCTGTTGTCCAAAATCTCTTGGTAAGCATTAAGACCATCCTTTACTGAAAGTAAGGGGTCGAACCCAAACCATGAAAAACAGGACTGTTGCAGTACTTTTGTCCATTTAGTGTAGTTCAACTGTGGAATTCAGAATAATGACTGATCTGCTGCTGTACTGTGTGTGAGGGGGAAGGAATCTCTTTCAGAATTCCTAGCTGGCTGGAAACTCCTCCTGGACCCCTCCCTACTCATGTGATTTACTTAATTTAAAAAGAGCAAATTAGATATAGAAATGATTTAAGATGTTAAATGTTAAATGTCTAGAGTTAAATGTCTAGAGCGGTGATTCTCAGTCCTCATCTAGAAACACCACCCTGCTCTTACACATCCAGAGCACACAGAAAGAGCTTAAAAAGTGGTTTATTAGATTATTGGGTATACTGAGAACCTGCAGTGGTACTCCAGGACTAGGACTGAAAAACACTGGTCTAGGGGGGTGGGACTGCGTGTTTTGTTTTTGAGCTTATTACAGTATCCATATGGTCCAATCTATGACCAGGGACAGAGACAGACTGGTAATCAATATACCAGTATACCTCCCATTTGTTTCTGCTGGGACAACAGGTTCTTACTGATTCCCTAAAGTCATATCAGAAACATGTGATTACATTTTACATCGACTGTGTGGACGGACAGAGCTCTCATCCAAGTATATCACTCGAGATGTTTTTCCCCCAGACTAATCATATTCAAAGAACTTGGCATTTTGCACTAGGCCTCTGAGGCCCGGCGGCCTTACAGGGCATAAGAACAACTTCAGACTTTGACATATCTGAGGTCATTAAATCAATAAAGATCACATAAAGCATCCTAGTCTAAAAGCACTGAGCCTCGGGCTGAAGCCCGCGGCCTCACAATAACATAATAATAGCGATACCTTCACTGAGAGATCCGGATGAAGCAAAGCAGAGTGGACGAGACTGAAATTAAAAACATATTACTCAGATGGTTCACGGTTCTGCGGAGAGAATTTCAAGACGCCATCTCTGCCGAAACGCGAGATGGTGTCGTTTGTTGTGGCGAAAGAGATTTGAAGCTGGAACTGGAAGAATGAAGGCAAACGCTAATGAACAGCTATTGATATAGCATAAATCAGGAAATATGTCAGCTGGCGGGGAAGATAAAAGACGTCTCTGGGTATAGAGAAAAAAAATCACTGACGAGAGACGCTGCTGGTTGTCAGGAAACCTGGCTTTGTGGGCAAATTTGTTTTGCGTATCTCATAACAAGCAGCAAATTCATAATTCAATTATATTCATTGTGAAAAGCAATTTCAGCGTTTCTAGTAGGAACACAGAGCACATGTGTTTTCGTGGGGTATATATGTGTGAAAAGATCATAAATCAAACGGTCATGCAGTTTTCAGGCAGTAACATCAGAACTCGGAGACAATCAGTGTAAAACAGTCAAGCTGTGCTCTGCCAAAGCCAAGCTATCTGAGAAGGCATTTCAGTCTCAAATTGCACTTTTTTCTTTCTGCAGTTTCATCTAAGTGTCATAAACAAAAGAACTCAACACAGTATAGTAATTTGCCTTTATCTTTACCTTTATTTTCCTGCTTCATTATAAACACTGGCCCTGTTTCCAATTCCAGCTTCCAGATGACAAAGACAGGCTTCCAGCTCTGTGCAATTATACTCAGTACAGAGCTCTGCCACATTACGCCACACATGGTGGGTTGCAGTGGCGAAAACTGCCTCGTGAAAAACATTCGGCTGAACTGCAAACAAACTTTCTCTGAAGGTAAAGTAGGGCAACATTATTCATCTTTCTCTTCTCTGAATCTATGATGGTGTCACATAATATTATTTTTCCGACCTCACAGTGGGGCTGGTTGAGAGGCGTTCTATTCCAATTTCTCCCAAAGTTAGCATCGCTTTACCCAACTAGAGCCAAGCAACAACAACCAGCTAAGACTACAGTTAAACAAGCCAAACAAATATGAAGCTTACTTAAACCATGAGGTGAAGAAAAGTAAGCTGTTAATCTATTCCTCTACTGTTTATGGTGTTTCAGTTTGCATTTTTAATCCGATGTGAGCTTCTCAAACGTTAGTTTAAGTCTTTCTCAACGATGGGGCTTTCTCTACACGGCTTTCTGAAATGACTGCTACCATGAATTGTGTTAAACTGTATGCCTTGTCCCATGTACACTTCTTAGATATCTCAGATACTCTCGCTTGCTTTTGCATGAGCTATTTTGGTGAGACGGCTATTGCTAGTTTTAAGATGTCAATACAACAGACAGTAGTGTAAGAATGGATATATTTCAGCTATTCTATAACAGAGGATCAAATAATATTCAGAAGAAAAAACTATTGCTTCTGGGACATTACCATGAGGTGCAAAAGAGACCAAGAGTTTCTTACGTGAGCCTATGAGTGGATATCAAATGACTAATTCAAACAACATTGTGCAAAATGCATCTCTGTAAATCCTCACCAATTCGACTCAAATCACAGAATCTTTCTTGAATGGTTTTTGACACTGTATGACAAACTGTGATCTATAAATAAGTAAAAACAGTAGTAGCAGCCACCTGGGAGCCTGAATTTTGTCTTTATTTTCGTCCAATTTCATAGATAACTGCCTAACAACAGGACAATTTGGATCAATTTAAGTCGTTTCGACATGAGACAGACTGCAAGGCAATGCTGAATCTGATTCCTCGAGACTTCTGCAAACTTTTCAAGCATGTACCAGCCCGCCGATGCGAAAGTGAAGCTTTCCTGAGCATATGGAATGCACAATCATTGTGACTAGGGGCGCACATCAAATGCTTTACTTTGTTTGTTGTTTGGCGTACACAAACAACCCCTCCCGCAGACACTCCACATCGCGAGAGCCGACGCGGCGCTTTGTTTACTTCGCTAGATTTACCGATGAAGTGTTCTCCAACCTCCGAGTGCCCTTCATTTTTCAGACATGATGAAGCGAATTACAGAATAATCTACTTAGGAAAGGCAATGTGCAAAGATGAGTAACGGGAAAGGCATGGCTTTAGGCAACAGGGCTCATTTGAGTAGAACAGAGGCCCTGGCTTTCATTCAACACTCACAGCAGATGGCACGTCCGGGGAGTTGGGAAACGCAATAAAATTTAAATGTATGGTACGTAGGTAGCAGAAAGGATAGTCTACTTCAGGGTACAGTGTTTCAAGGGGAATCCACAGTAGAAGACTCTTGCCAGAATTGCTTTATGAGTGGATAGCATAAGCTCCAGAGAATAAGTATGCTTTAGGTAAAGAAAAAAAAGTCTAGTCAAGTGACATGTTCATTTTCTAGGCAGAAAAATAAGCATGCATCCTGTACAGACACACTTTGGTACACACTGTTAACACAATTACTGTTTATTGCGTAGTTAAACTTATTAGAAAACAACCCAATGGCTTGTGAAAGGCACAATTTATATTGAAGAGTATATTTTTCCTTACCCAGAAACTAGGCAGTAAAGTTTTTCAGAAAAAAACATATTTGAGTTTGCTCTCTGCAGAGTTTGTGTACTTATTTTTACTTCAACAAAAATGTGCCAGTGGACCAGGGGTGTTTATATGATGTTGTGTCCATATCGTATTTGGCCACAACAACTCTACAGTGTGCTTTGGCATAGACTCTACAAGTCTATGGAACTGTACTGGAGTGATGATTCTTTCAATTCGTTGCCATTTTGATGATGGCAGTGGAAATCATTGTCCATCAAGTTGGTCTGCATTTAACTGGGTGCTGCTTGGGGAAGGACACTATGCTACACCAATAAGAGTCTTTAGACAAGACCCCTAATGTTTCATTAGTGTGACTGCATCAGCAATCTGTAACTTTTTTTCTATGAGTCTATGTGTCTCAAAAAACTTTTATAGCAACCATGTAATCACACTTCGCATTTTCTCACAGAAACGCCTCTAGTTCCTATAAAACTACTGTTTCTAAAATTATGAATCACTCTATAAGAGAATCTATCAACGGTATAAATGTAAGTATACATTCATTTATTTTAGACACAGTGTGGGGAACTTTTACACATGGCTGTACATTCTGGGCTCACAATTCTGTAACTATTTGGTCAATAATAGATTAAATAAAATATAATAGATGAAAATCAGAGATGTTCATTTAAATGTCATGTTCCGCAGTCTGTCCAAGGTGTTTCTCCATATGACTTTCTTGGCACGGAGTATGGGGACACTACACATGGTATCAGTATTAAAGTCAATTCTACTAACACATACAGTTCATTTCAAACCAACACAACTATAGAAAATCTCTGTTTTTGTATGTACCTGTGAAGCCGGGGGAACACGTGCATGTGTAACGTGGGGGTTCAGTCAGTTGACTCATGCTACGACACGTAGCTCCATTCAAGCACCTGTTCGGGTAGATTAAGCAGGCGTCCACCACATATTGACAAAGCTCCCCTGTCCGACCTGGAGCACAGAGACACTGCCAAAGAGAGAATCGGGATTAGCGGCACTTCTATACTTGCTTTGTGCACTGAGGCACAGTCAGGCTGGAATAGAAACTGTGTCCACAAAATTGGTAGCATGGCGTCTTGCTATGCTAAAGCATTAAGATTGCTCTTCACTGGTAAGTAAGGGGCCTAGTCCAAACATCAGTCCCAATACTTTTGTCCATATTGTGTAGGTCTGGGTATCACATTCAGTATATTAAATATTTATGTTCAAATATTCACTCATTCTATACCAGATTTCAGTCCCTTAGCAGCCATTTTTATCAGCATCCGTGAGACAATAAGCATTTGAATTCTGCATTATTGACTTATTCATGAATGATATTCCACATGACCTATAGATTCCATTATGTATAGGTCTACTGAAGCTTTTACCCAGCTCTCTTTTACCCAGAAACTTCAGAGTACACTACACCAGATGCTCAAAACCAAAACTGGTCTGAATCTTTTAGGATTCAACGTTAGCTTAGCATACAGCGTTTCAAAGTGGAGGTCACTGCTTACTCAACACCGGACACAAAAGCTGGTTCAGCTCTCCATCTCTTTTAGTGAAAAGTTTTCACTTAGACTGCGACAGTGCCTGGATGAAATTAAAATCTCCTCCTGGAGGCCCTCAGACAACCTCAGGAAGATCTGAATTTAACAGCTGAGGAAAACAGACACCATCGGTCTCAATTATCCTGACAAATAGGCTCATTTTCGTAAGAGGTGGAGGATGAAGAAACGGAGGCGATGTGGTTCATTTGCACTGGACAATGTCAATGTTTTGATTACGGCTGATGTTAATTAGGAGCAAGTGCACCAGCAGCCTACAGCCTAACCACTGATTCAACATACTTATCAGAACACAGCTGATTGAGGGAAATCCGCAAAGAGCTATCCGACAACGACCCAATGGCAAAGACGGTTTAATTCACGAAGAGCAAGAGGAAAAGGAACTGTAATCTTTAAAATAAAGGGAACAATGGTGCACTCTAACTTTGGGCCAAAGCACCAGTGCTGTCAGAAAGCATCAGGAACCAGAGAGGATAATACTGTTCATGGTAACACTTGGAGCACAAGTGGAAGAGCAGCGAATAGTAAATTGTCGCCATACAGCGAAACAACCCCTCATAATGAAGTTCCCCCACTTTGTGTTGGTGATCGAGGTGTTCGGCATCATGCTGAGCTTTGTTTGGTGTTCCTATGTCACACAGAACCAAACTTATTGAAATTTAAAGACATGCAATAATAATAATAATAACCACTCTTGGGTCTTTAAAAATGACGTCAAACACGAATGAAAATTAAAAACTAAAACCTAAAATAAAAGATTTGTTCGTTTTTGACACAAACAGAAAAAACCCACAAAATCTTTGAAACTGGTAGAACTTTCAGGATAGTCTCCGCCCACAAGTAGGTGGGGAAAACCCGCAGAGGGAGGGGTCCGGAGAGCGTCTGAGAGAAAGAACAGAAAATGACAAGAGTGTAGGAGAACAAACACCGTTTTTAGACTGATTTACACTGTTTATATTTACTGAAATCAGAGTCGTCTGTGGGGAACACTTTACATTTTTACCAAAGCAAATATTACTAATAAAATACTTCTGTTAACCCAGATTATATTTTAGCCTTAGAAGATTTTTTTAATATTTCTTTGAGTTGTCAGGTTTAATGTGTATGTAAGTATATGTATATAGTCTTACACACGCACTAAAAAAACCTAACTTTTTAAAGTTTGAACTGTTCGAGACTTAAGATGATTCTCTTTAAAATCAGCAGGACAGCTTCAGATGACCTGTTCTTTGACCACTCCAAATATCCACTTCCTGAATGTATGAATTATGTAGAAAAGGTTCATAGGCAACTATCAGGCGTCTTGGATCAGTGGGCATTTCACAGATCTTCTTGTCTTACCAGTAGAGTTCTAAGAGTTAAGGCACAAAGTTTAAAGGAATAGTTTGGTCAAAAAGAAACAACTGAATTTTTTCCACTTACTTCGATGTACTAGATCAGCCAAGATATATTTGTATTACAAATTTAGCTTTTTTAGTTGAGAACTGCAGCTGCGAGGCTAAAGCTGCTGCCAAACTCAATACATACCCAAACAGCCTAAATTATCACCACTCAAGCTGCATCCAGGTGGTCCAGATTTGTGAATGTGGTTTAGGGCACAGTATGACTTTTTCCAAGCTACAAAAATTAACCAAAGTTCACAACAATGGACAGCCATTTCGGACAACATCAGGATTAATGCTCAAGCAATTTCCTCTGGGATCAATAAAGTCTTCTGATTCTGAATATGGTAAATTACAGGACTTAAAACTACATTGACAAGCCTGCTCTTCCTTATTGAAGACCAGAAAGTGGTCTGAGGTGAATGTAAGAAGTTCTGGTGTTGTTTGGGTGAGTATTGAGTTCTAGTGTTATTCTAGTGTAAAGTACTAACATCTAGACTCCAAAAATGCCTTCAGTAAAGTGAGATTCAAATTACTCTGAAGAAAAGATTCTCTGAAATTCGATATATTGCTTCTCTGGCATATCACAGTCAGTGAACATACAGGCAGACTCAAGTTCATGTATAAATCCAGTAAAATACGATTTTAGTAAATAAAATAGTTTTTAAGCAGTCATTTAGCCCCTGCTGCCTTTTTAAATGATTCTATAGCTATTGTCAAATAAGGCAAAAAAAACCTAAAACATTATTTTCCATATTATATAAAACACTTTTACATTTTTTATTTTAAATATTAGTTGGTTTTTTTTATTTTAAACTGTTATTTCTAACATTTTAAATCCACAGTCTATATAAAATTTAGATGGAAATGCCTTCTGTATGGGAAGGTTTCAGTCTGCACTAAAACAAAAAAGTGACAAAAATATCAAGGTGATGGAAACTTCAATAATAGCCTTAATGTTTACATTTCAATAGACATTTAAAATCCTGTGATTCTTGAACAGCACATTTACAAATACAAATTTACACCTTGATGTCCAGCTAATATTTATTGTATTGGACATTGCATACAAATAATAGGGATTCTGACTGCTTAACAAATTACATCCACAAAAATCAATGTATATAAAACCATATTGCCCTGATCTATTACAAATAAGAACAGAAATATCTATTGCCTGCGTGTGAGAAGCTTTCGGCACATCATTTAAAAGAGCAGATGAGGCAGAGAAAATGACAGTGAGATGATATTAAAATTGAAGAGTATGACTAGGACTGCAGGACACGCACATAAATCATAGTGCGCAGCCACTAACGCGACAATGGGAAAACTGATACAGCCAAAATTGTTATGAATGAATACTTGAATAGATATGTATCAACTGTCAGGGCACGGTGCAGTTTGGTCTTATCAAAGTGCATTATTTGTCATATTATTGATGCTTCTGGATAGGGGCAAGTGAGAGAGCCAAGTGACAAAGCTGTGAAACATGATGGGGTAAAAAGAGTGGCAGGTTAACATTTTTAGCATGGCCATGTAGCATGGCTGTCAAAATTAAGGAATGGGTTTTCCAAAAACAGCTATTGCATATCTGACCATCTTATTTCACTGGAAAAGATGAAAAGAGCAAAAGTTGTTGGCATAATTTATCAAATGGAAAAAAAAAATATTGGTGTTCCCCAAGGTGGTGTTCTAGGTCCTTTGTTGTTTAATTACATACAGAAGTAATGAAACGGCTGTAAAGAAATGAAAGGACTTTAATTACTATAAACTGAAACCTCGGAACCTTGCATCTTAGAACAACCATCATTGTGGGCTATCGACAGATGCAGAACTGTAATCAATGCAAAAACAAACTCACAAAAACCTATACTTCACATATTTGTTAACATAGTGTGAATATTTTTTCAGTCATCAAAATGATCATCAATCCTATACCTACTTGCAAATTACCAGCTGCAATCAAACAACTCCAGTTCACACAGATTCAATACATGGACAAAAGTATTGGGACACACCTTCATTAATGAATTCAAGTGTTTCAATCACACCCATTGTCACATGAGGATATAATCAAGCATATCAAGACATTTTGGACACCACCACGCTTCCAACTTTGTGGACACAGTTTAGGGAAGAACCTTTTCTATTCCAGAATGACTGTGTCCCAAAGCATAAAGACATGGCTGGAGGAGCTTGCAGTGGAAGAACTTGACTGGTCTGCACACCCCAACCCCATCCAACACCATTGGGATGAACTGGAACGGAGATTGTGAGTCAGACCTTCTCGTCCATCATCAGTGTCTGACCTCAAAAATGCTCTACAGAATGAAGGACACAGATTCCCACAGAAACTCCAAAATCTTGTGGAAAGCCTTCCAAGAAGAGTGGAAGCTCTTACAGCTGCAAAGGGGCCCCAACTCTATATATTGGCGTAATGCATCAATTTAGCGTACAAATAACTATGTACTACTGTTGCATTGCAACAAAGTTGAGGCATCATTCACCCAATCCAAGTGACCAAATATACTATGCGTATTGCTAAACAGTTGTAGCACATTAATAAGCAGCATGTCTTTTTATAGAAAAAGTTTTTTCAGTATTATACCTCTCTACATGGGTCCCAGAACATGAAGACATTATGACTTTCTGTTCTGGTTCTTTGCAACTATTTCATTAGTTAACCCCATATTAGGTTACTTACATTATATCCGCCAATTAGGTTGAGACACAATCCTTCATTCGAGCAGTTAACAGAGAGCAGCCTGCAGTAGTCAATTATGTCTTCGCAGTTCTTCCCGGAAAAGCCTCTGAGGCATCTGCACAGAGAGGGCAATAGGGTTGGCATTGGGTTTGGCATTACGCAGAGTTCTGTTTGCATGCAGAGATTTTATGGAGTTGCGGCACAGAAATGAGCTTCAGCCTGAAAATTATGAAACCAAAACATCTGAGAGTGCAAAGTGTTATTTTCATCATGCATTATGCAAAATTAGCTGTTATTCTCCTACGCATGTTTGTTTTTTATGTTATGGCTTTCACATATAAAAAAGTTTCTTTTAGGTTTTTTTTTTCTTAGAAATATGATCCTGTATGTATGCATGTATATAAATTTGAGAAGATTTCAAAATTAAAGGGACAAAACATCATCAAACTCTGTCTGAGCCTCCGGAGTGGCAGTCACGTAATAATTTTGATCCACATTCAATGTATAAATGCATATTAATCTATGCATATACATTTACATATCAATCACACACACATATACTTATATTTCTATAGCGTACAGTTTATATTATACTGTATACTTTTTCTTCAACTTCAAGTTCTATTGTACAGATTTTATTCTATTGGTTATGCTGCTTCTATGTTCTCTTGTTCTGTCCACTTTATTGCTGTAACAATACAAATTTCCCACCTATGGGACTAAATAAAGGCTTATCTTATCTTATCCGTGGCTAAAAGGCCAATAGAGTGGCTTCACTCTCTCTGGGTGGGCAGGGTGGCCTTCTCTATCCTCCATGCCTGTTAACATTAAAGAACTGGTCAAGCATCGTACGCTCTTCATAGAGGGAGTGTAGTTTGAAACATGTCGGCGACTTCACATTTCCAGTATTGTTATCATATAACAGGCCGAGTTCTAGCTAAGGGGGTGGAGTAGATCATCAAACTAGACGTTTGTGTTTTATTAACTCCATACACTCTATATTGACTCCAGCATTTTTTTTTAAAAAAGGAAGCGTCTGAAAAGGCACAAACAAGCACCTCTACAAAACAAAACCTGTTTTACACAATTAAACTTGTACCGTTGAGAATACAGACAAAACAATGTACCTGTACAGCATCTTTTTATTCTGACTATGTACTGGTAGATGTTAAAAACAGCATTATTTTGTTCTTCCACAATTACTCTTATTCTCCATCTGTGGTACTCTCTCTCTGACACACAGTCACACTCTCATTAATCCCCCCAGCCATCTATTCCCTCTCTTAGGAGTTTTAATTCACTGTTTTCTTTTTTCTCCCCTCATTCCATCTCTTCCGATTGTCATTTATTCTGAGAGGCTGTTTGAATTTATGGACTTGAGTGATCTTTACCATTACGGCCCGCAGAGATGTACAGCGGGAGATAAGCGAGGCAATAGCTCTAAAAAGGCCTCTCAGACTCCGGTAGCCTCGGAAAGAGCTAATAAAGCACTGTTCTTTGTCATTTCATCCCTCGTTATCAGTAAAAAAAAAAAAAAAGCAATTCAGACATGGGCACATGGTCACTCTTGAGAACTGCAGCAATATTAAACTGTGGTTACTTTTAAAGGAAGTTTTTAAAAAAAAATGCAATGACCCAAAGACGTTGACGCTTTTAAATGAATAAGAAAACCATTCTGCTGTAATGAACTGGTTTGTTAAATAAAGTTTAAACTGAAATAATATTGAAGATCATATATTTATAAGTTGTTTTTGCCAACAATAAGGTATTAAAAGTAATACAGAAATAAACTGATTCATTTAACTGTTTATTTAGAAAGTTATGTGATTTGAAAAGGCATTCAGATAATTATATCACAGATTCAATCTCTAGTATTCTTTGTATGATCAGCACATTGTTCATTGTTAAATATATTTCAGTTCATTATATATATATATTAGGGCTGTAAAGCGATTAATTAAAATTAACTAGTTAATCGCAAATCTGGAAAAAAATTAAT
>JBBPDC010000084.1:3304078-3314710 GCA_037974485.1 Hemigrammopetersius urotaenia | reverse complement strand
AGGTTGAATTTCGTGCTGTTCACACTGTGTGCAGTGGTGTGTTCACGTATGACAAATGGTCACTTTCACTTCACTTTACTGTACCCATATCCAGAATTAGCTCAGTCATAGCAGAGGTTAGCATAGCAGTCCTAACAATATCATGCAAACTGCTAGCTAACCATTGTACATTCACAGAGGAGGTCAACGATTTTAATCTGTCTATTCCAGACAGGTCTATCACAGTTAAATACTGGGGAGGGGGCTCATTAGCATGATCTAATTTGTTGCAAATTTCTTTCATTATCTGCTGCTTTTGGCCCTTTAACTCGTCACCTTGTGACCTCAAAGACGAAATCAGATGACCTGACAGGAAAGGCTCCGGCAGGAGACGACTGTAATACTGAAATAACACAAGGTGTCTCAACACGACTACATTTGCTTTCTTGTTCTTCGTGGGTTAAATTTAGACATGACTGCGCAGAGTCAAAGGTTCAAGGTGAGTGCGATTTGATTCTATTCCCTGGCGGTACCTTCGGTTTTCCGTGTTCTTTGGACGGCGCCAACTCATTTATCTTTGCTGTAAGTTCTTTTTTCCCCCTCCCTTAGCATATTCCTGTAAGCTAAACCCCAAGACAATACAAAGTCTCTTGCCTATGAGGCGCCGAGCAGGATCGGAGGAAACGTCTCACTGGGAACTGTAGTAGGTAGATGTCTTGCGCGGTTGTTTTCTTGGGGATTCGCAGCAGGAGGCTGAACTTCTACAAAGGTTAAAGCAACTTGACATTTCTGTCATTTTTTCCTAAAGAAAATCACATTGGATAGGTATACAAAGCCCCCTTCAGGCACTCAATACTGAAAGAAAAGCATTATCTATATATATACACACATACACACAGAAATATATAAACAAATACATATTTTTTTCCCCATTATACCACATTTTATAGTTAAATATTCTGTATACCTAAAATGAGTTCTATTATATCAAAGGAGGTAATTAAGCCTTATTTATGACAACTATACTTTCAGGACTAGAGTTTTTGAAACATTTTAGCTTTAAACTACCTTTTACGGTCACATTAAATTTGCATTTCTACATTTTTTTAGCAAACCTTTATGTATTTTCCCTTTCCGCCCTTTCTCATTTTGCAGTGTGGGCAAAAACTCCAGCAAGTATGCATCACCTTCATGCAATTGACTGGCCCTGCATCCAGTAACATTATGAAAACAGCTCAAAGTAATAATATATATATATATATAATGCAAATAATGCTAATCAATACGTTCATTATTTATATTTTACCATTCCATATTCCTAAAATGGGTCCTATAAAACCAAAGGAGGCAATTTAAGCCTTATTCATCTCAGGATGGGGAGCGCTTACATGGTTAGCATTTAAATTTTAGCTCATGGTTTGTTGTTTTAAACTAAAACCCTAGTTGGCAGAGTGATTATTCTGGTTAATTCTGTATGAGTTTCCTATTTAATCAATAGTCACTTAGGGGGTATTTGGCTTTAATGAAGTTCTATTATCTTGTGTTGCGTTATTTTACTTTTCCTTTGCTTTTATTATCACGGTTTACAACTGCTACTATTATTTTCCTTTTATTGAACTTCTTTCTTCTTTCTTTTATTCGACAATCAATACTTGAACACTCAAAATTAAATCAGGTGTGGTGCTTATGGAATGTCACTAATCCACTTCACTGGAGGCCCAGAGGAGAAATCTGAAACCAAAGCTGCATTATTCAAACCAGCTCATTAAACAGCTACTTCATACAAACAAGAAGCCATTCACAACTGTGTTTTTGCAAGTGATGGTTTCAATAGTTTACTCACTTTGTAAGCTGGCATTTTTTATAAGTTTATATACATATTTATATCTTTTATTATTATTAATATTATGATTACTATTAGCAGTATTAGAAGCAGCAGTAGTAAAAGTAGTCATAGCAGTAGTATTAGTAATAGTATTTGTGGAAAAGGAAGTAAAGTGTGTTTAAACACTAATTAAAATCTCATTTGAAAAATCAATTCAATTATAAAATTACTAGATTTCTAACAATAAGTGCTAAATAAATAAATAATAATAATCACTATCATAATCATCATCATTATTATCAGCAGTAGTAGCGGTAGTAGCAGTAGTAGCAGTGGTATTAGTAGGACTAGAAGTAGTACTACTAGTAATAGTAGCAGTACTTGTAGCAGTGGTAGTAGCAGCAGTAATAGTAGAAGTAACAGTTGTAGTATCAGTGGCAGTAGCAGCAGTAGTAGTGGCAGTAGTAGTAGTAGTAGAAGTAGCAGCACTTTTTTATTATGTGTAGCAGTAATATTTTTGTAGAAGTAGTAGTAGTGTATTTAAAACCTACATTAAAAAAAATCCACACAAAAATCCAATTACAAATGACCAGACCACTGCAGTTTTCACTTTTATACTCAAGGAATTGGAGACCCTCTTTTGGATCGTGAAAGTGTCAAAGTGCAGCGGTGCTCATATTCGTTCCCCTTCTTTCCAGCATAATCAATTGAATCCCCTCCCGCTGAGGTAGCAGCTCCACCAAATGTGACCACTACGCTGTTTGTAAATCTCACACATGCAAAAAGAAAGGGTGTGGGAACGGAAATACAATTAACATCATATCCCACGGGACATCCCTGGGGATGTGGCCTATTAATAATCTAATACCTTGATATGATCGACCCCGGCAACCAAGCGCAAGCACACAAGAGAGCGCCGAATCAAAAGAAAATCTCATTTGAAGCGTCCCGCAAGTGGGGCCTCATTATTATGTGCAAGCTGGCTGTGGTCTGTGAGGGCAGCCACTAACTTCACGATGATTAATGGGGTGACAGCTAGAGCAAAGTCAGGGAACTGCAAGCCCCCGCAGGGGGCCCAGAGTCGAGCAAAACTGGAGGCCAGTATTTTAACGTGTCTCCCAAAAGTGCTCTCAGCAATGCAGCTGCAGAGATGTAGGCAGACAGGCAGGCTGGGGCACAAATATCCCATGGAATCCATGCGCCATGCAAAGACACTGAAAACTTGAAAACTGAGGCTGAGAGTAGCGTTGCTGTTGCTCTTATAAAGCTTTTTCAGGCACATTTAAGCATGCTTTACAAATGTTGCATGAAAGGTACAATAAGTAAACAGGGCCCTTAAAGTCGTGCGTGAACAGACCACAGAACACAGTGGATTTCTCTCTCTGTATTTAACCCATTCACCAAGTGAAGCAATGGGCTGCCACCAATGAGAGGCACCCCGAGAGAAGTGTGTGGGGACCGTACCTTGCTCAAGGTAACCTCAGTGATGACACTAGTTGTCGGGATTCAAACCTACAACCTTCTGGTCTCAGGGTGAACTCCCTAACCACTAGGCCACCAGCAGCCCACTGCTTCATTTGGTGAATGGGTTCAATGCAGAATGCATTCGATTACAATAATCATCACTGACTCCTATCAGTGCCGCTCGGAACAGATGCAAAGTCACTGATGCAAAGCACTGCTCTTATGAAGCATTATAATTTGATTGCTTATGGGGCCCCCTTGTGGCGAACCTCAGACTGCTAAACATGAGCGAGAGATACAATTCAGTCCCACCTGACGTTATAAACAGTATAAACCACTTTAAAATAATTTATTCTAATTGGAGCATTCAGTCAATTAGTGCTGGCCCAAACAGACATTTTAATACTCAGCACTCCAGAAATGTAAATAAAAAATGATTTGCATTCCAAGTTTTACCAAGAGTTTTGTGTACATTGGTTTCATATAGTTCATTTTTGAACCCAATGTAACGTTGTACCATTTAAGGTGGAACAGAAGTCAACTTATCAATAGATTTTGTGAATTTGTGATAGAAACTGACTTACAGAAATGTTGTTTTGCCCTTTTTAGCCTCAGCAATGATTCAAACTCGGAATTAGAATATGGAGCAGAACCTGAAGTAGTGGTTTATTATACTCATTCTTAAAGCTTTAAATAAACCCCAGAAATCAAAGAACACCACTAAAAAGCTACAGGAATAGATTGTTGCCAATTGTGCACTAATATGATGATTCATTACTAGAGATGCTCCGATCAGCATTTTTGGGGCCGATCACCGATTACCGATCACCAAGATCATGATCTGCCGATTGCCGATCACAGAGTCGTGCGAGTAATTTACGTCAAGTGATCGGCTTTTTTGATCGGCGCTTTTGGGGTTCGCCGATCAAACTATTTTTAGTCAATATCGGCCGATCATGATCGGTGGCCGATCAATCGGAGCATCACTATTCATTACATTTACTAATTTGTTCATTCATGTTTAATACGTTTTGTAATGTGTTAATTACATTTTATTAAACCTAATAAAGCAATTACTAATGAATTTTCAGACCACATACATCTAGGGACTTAACGAATGGATGAAAACTGAACAGTGAATAAATCTTTTAGAAATGTCCGATTATATACTGTCATTGAAAATTGCAATTAACGTGGCCTCAAGCACAGATTATGTAAACCCAAACTGTACTGAACTCTTGAAATAAATTTAGCAGTCGCACAGACCCTTTAAAACCCACATGAACGGAAATATAAATGCTTGATACCTTTGAGGCCAAATGCCAATAGAGGCCTGTATTCATTGCAACATAATTCACTTGTGTAACACACTACCTTTAAAAAGAACCATACTGAGAGATTACTATAACATAATAAGAACAGCTCCATCATATGGACCAAATTCCCATTTTTATTATTCTTCCATTGCTTTATATTGTGATGGCCTTGCAACATAACGAATATGTGAGTATGGCTTCATTATTTTGACCAAAATGTACTGTTGTTAGATTACACTGAACACTTAATCTAAAAACCTTCAAAGATACTAATTTGGGATTTGACTGGTCAGTATGCACACACCCTGCGACTGGGGACCCTAAATGGTTGAACTGTTTAATCCAGTAAATATAAATGGTGTAAATCAGTCTAAAATCGGTGTTTGTTCTCTTATTCCCTCACCGTTTGCTGCTTTTTCTCTCTGCCGCTCTCCGGACCCCCCTCCCTCTGCGGATTTTCCCCATCCACTTGTGGGCTACTGTCTGTTTCTAAAACCTAAAATAAAAGGCATTTGTTCATTTTTGTTCTTTTTTCATTTGCGCATGACACCATGTTCAAGACCCCAATAGAAGTTATTCTTATTATTACTACGTGTTTTTATATCACAATGACTTTGGTTCCATGTGACACAGGAACACCAAACAAAGCTCAGCATGATGCCAGACACCTCGAGCATCAACACAAACCAGGGGACCTTCAGAATAAGGAGTTGTATTGCTGTACGATGACAAGTTTATACCATTTGTCACGCTTCTGGCACAGATCTGTGCAGCTTGTGTTCTGAGGGTTAAACATTGGCCTCATCATTGAGAGATTATAAGCTTGATTCCCAACATCCAGCCATGGCCAGGGAAGAATACTTGGTCTCCTCCAAGTGTGTTGAGCCTTCAAATTACAGTGCATTAGCAGCAGTTTTGAAAAAAAAAATGCAATAGCTTCACTCTCCCAGTGTTGACAGTGCTGTGTGAGCTCTAGCTTGCGGGTGGATCTGGACTAAATTGGGGAGAAAACTGAGATGAGAAAAAAAACGCACACAGTGATTGATCTGAGTGCATTTGTCTGGACAAACTGTGTGTGGTATCACTGCAAAACAAATACATTCTTTAGGCAGCTTCATTTTTATTCCATGGACCGTCTGAACTGAAGAGTATATAGTATTGCCTGAATGTATAGACAGCATCTCTTACTTAAAAAGAAAAACAGTGAAAACTCAAGGGCTTTGCTACTGGCAACATCAGTGGACATCCTACTGAAGCATCCTAGCTGTACTTACATTGGCAAATGTGCAAGAACCTCTGCACTGCGGTAATTAAGAGTAACGCTCCCTTTGAGAATCGCCTTTTTTAATCCCAGCTGGAACATCTAGGAACAATGGGGCAGCATTTCCCTACAAGGGATTTAGTTTGGGAACACTGGGGCAAGATAAGGTCACTTGTTAATTGATATTGCGACAATGGCCTTTGCAATTCCAGGCAGGTGACGTAACAGACTTTTTTTCCAAACTAAAACATGCAGAGCACTGCAGTCAGTAAAGCAGTGCAGGTTAATCTTTAAACATGTGCCATCAGTAATGGCCCTTTCCCCAGGACAGGGAACCGTGCCGTACTGTGAACAAAGGTTTTTGCTACAAAAGCAGCCTGTACCCAAGTCATACCTGAGCTGACTGCATCACCGACTGGTCGAAATGTCACAACAGGGACAGAGGACACTGCTCATTTACTGTCTGTAACAATGGAGACACAAACTAACAACTGGGAGATCAATGAAGTATGAACACGAATGTCTGTTTGGCCTGAAGATACATTTCAGTGGGAGTTTTCTCTGACACTATGAGAAACATGAAGGTGATCCAGGTCATCACTAACCAGTAATCTGGGTTAGGTTTTCATCACACGCATAAAGAAATGCTAAGAAAAAAGTTCCATCACTCAGGAAAGGAAAACCTTAAAAGGAAAAATAATAATGACTTTTTAAAATAGGGTTCCTGCTGGTCCGCAGAACCTCGCTTCTGCACCAATCAAAATTCGGTCAGAGCCGATCTGATCTCAGCGCTTCCGTCACTGCATGCCCCGCCCCCTCGACTTCACGGCCCGCCCTGATACGAGACCCGTTTGCCAGTCCAGAGAGGAGTGATCTGCCCCTGTTCCACGGATCTGAACGGGACGCTTTTTCTCACTCGACAGCCACAAAAACACGTACAGAAACAGGCTAAACTCTGAAACTCGCACCGAGTGGCTCTGCCAGCCTGCCTCCCTCATTTCAACCAGTTAGTGGCGAGAAAGCAGACACACACATCATACTAGAATGTTGATTTTTTTTTTTTTTTTTATCCGATGGAAGACTAGACCTGTAATTTAATTTTGGTTAAAAGTCATTCTGCACGTTCCGCACCAATTTTGCACTGTTCAAGCAAAAATAATAAAAGACCACAATAACAAAAGCAGCTCTGACATAAAAACTTCCCGCTGGTTCAAATCCATGGTTGCGGTTTCGGGACAACCATCAATAAACTGCGGGAAGAGACTGTCAAACTGTTACCACTGAGATACACTGGAAAATCAAAGAGTGCTGCAAGTTCTGTAACATCACAGTACAGTTTAGTTACAGCTTGGTTCCTGTATGTCTATGGAAAAGGGCCTCAACATGGAATCTTGCCAAGATCATGCAGAGCACTTGTTGGTGAAGGTTCTGCAGCTGGCAGAGGCCTTGGGTGAAACTTTGCTAGCAAATGTGCTACAGCTGCAAAGGTCTGAGACACAAGCGTGACATTCGAAGATGTTGCTTAGTTGGACAAATTGCTACTGCGTATGAAACTATTAATCACTGTGCATGGCCACCTGGATTTGGGACCCCAGGGTCCATCATGACTTCATTATCTGGGGCACCCAGGGGACCAGGAAACTGTTGTCACATCTTTGTGGGTGAGACACTCATTAGCCCAAATGGGACTTTATTATTCATTACTTTCCTAAAAGGGTGACACAGCGCTGTCTCATAAACTGACTGCAAACCTCGTAACAGCGAAGATCATTATTTACATCCTGGGCCTGATTCAAAATTTGCATCAAACCCTAGAAAGTGGAGCACTCTGGTTATTTTTTTAAAGAAATACATGTATAATAACTGCATAAGCTGGATAATCTAGATAGCATGCTCGTATAACTCAAACCAAGAAAAACCTGCAACATACATGTGTGTTAATATCTTTATAAAGCTTGTTTTAAATCACTTTTTTTTGTTCACTTTAAAACAACAGTTTAATTGTTTACTACTGCAAAAACATTTACATGCAAAAACATGTATTTCCAGATGGAAGTGCATGGATGGATTAAAGTGAAGAAACGTGATGGTTATTCAAATGGCTTTGCTGTTTTCAGATATTTTATTGATTAAAATGATTAAAGATTTGTCACAATGATTCTAGTTATACAATATGGACAAAGGTATGTGGACACATCTAATTCCAGTTCAGGTGTTTGAACCGCACCCATTGACAACAGGTAAACAAAAATCGCATGCAAGTACGCAGCATTCAACACCATAATTTCACAGTCACTTTCCACTTATCTGGGCAGGCTGGGCCTCAACACCTCTCCTATGAATTGGATTTTAGACTTCCTGACTGAAAGGTCTCCGCATCAACACCTCCAGGATCATCACACTGAACACCACAGGGCATCCCTGTACAATATTATTCATTCTGGAAGGTTTAGCTCCTTTTACCAGTTAACTGTTACACTGCTGTATTGTCTGCTGTACTTCTTGTAACTGCCTCCTGTGCAATAATCACAGAAGGTGCAACACTAGTCACCCTGGAAGGTTTACATGCTGTCCACACTATACTGTTACATTACATTACAGTACATTGTAGTGTCTATTTATTGTGTCGTTTGTATCATCGCTGTTGTAACTTGCATCCTACTGAATGTTATATGTTGGAAGCAGAATGTGCCTTACTGTAGAGGACAGTGACTGTAAATGTAACATCGTTATAGGACATTTGCCAGGTGCCATGTTAGTTTGTGAAATGTCCGCCACAATGAACTGTAAATGCTCTTAGTACTCGTCAAGTCTCCTAGTTCTGCAGATTTCAATTAGATTCCACGATGGAGAAGCTGCACACACACAACTAAAACAGTAGAAACATCTTCTCTGGAGTGATGAATCATGCTGCTTCACTATCTGGCTCACAGATGGATGAGTCTGGGTTTGGTGGATGTTAGGAGAACTCTATGAATGCATTATAAGAACGAAAAAGTTTGGGACGGGATAATGACTTGGGTTTTTCAGGGTCTGGACTCGACCCCTTATTTCCAGATAAGGATAATGAACGTTGATAGTGAGCCAGGCCTTCTCATCCAGCACCACTGGCCTCACAAAATCTATGTATTCGAAAACGTCAAGTCTCCGTTTGTACAATGACATCCCAGTACTTTTGTCCATATAGTGTATATCCTTTCCATCCTTTTTTCTTGGACCAAAGTATATTTCTTTGTATATTGTCAGTAAACAAAAAACACCTTTTACCCTCTTCAGTTTTAAGCTTGCCCCAATTAAGAAGGCGCTTCCTCATTTTGCACTATCCATTCGCGAAAAGAATATTTCAAAGCATTTCAGAGCCGTCAGGTTCAATTGTCTGAAGGCGTTTTGGAAATCTTACTTCTCCGAGTGAATATGAATACCGGTTTAGATGGGCGGCTTTATGTGAAAAGAAACAGAGGAAACCTCGGTTTGCATAATTGCATCGCTATTGTGAAAGCCACCAAAACGACCCATCATTAATCATATGCCTCATTATCAAAACATAATGAGTCAAATGAGGCCAAGCTCTATCTGAATGAAAAAATTAAACATCCATTAGTGGACGCAAAGAAAGGCACTCTTTTGTGAAGAACAGCATTTATCACGCCTTTCTAGATTGTTTCAAGAAATTGATTTACAACAAGCAGCAGAGCCTGATTCCTACTCGCCTGTGTATCCAGCGAAACATCTGCACAGGTAGGAGACTGGAGACACTTGAACACACGTCCCGTTCCTGCAGTGCTTGGTGCAGTTTTTTTGGCCGAGGACTTCAGAACAGTTTACACCTACGGCATAAATACAGCAATTAACATTTAACACGGACTGCATCATATTTCCTGTTTATTTTCTGAACCAATGTTATCAGAAAATATTCACACAATATTCACACAAACCAAAAAGAAAGTGCTGAAACTGTGATTGCAATATCTAATTCACATGTAATAATGATGACAGTAACTATGACGGTGAGAACTAGATGCATTTCCCCAAGAAAATGCAAAGTGTAATGCATGGTTGCTATAAAAACCAGTGTTTAGAGACGACTTAGGCAAACAACAGTTTGTGGTTTTTAAAAATCTGATTCATTCAACAAGTGGGCATTAACTCATCGGCTCTTACTAAGCCATTTATGGGTAAGGATGGCTGAACATGTAGCTGCCACAACTAACAGTATCACCTCACTATTTTGCTGGCAGCCACTGATTTAGGCTTAGTGCACTAATCTGACAATGGTCTCAAATTGCCCATTTCAATCCGCTCTTTCAGCAAAACAGTTCACTTTTTAAGCACCTGAAGCCCTGCAAGGGAAGTCTGTAGGTTCTACTTATACTATTCCTAACCGGGAAGCTTTGAATACTTCAGCCATCATATCAATAAACCACATTAGCCGAGCTACTTGCGATGACAACATTAGAGGCTCTTTAAATATCTTGCTCTTTTAGGTGCTCACCGAGAGCCTTATGTTTAAATGGCGTTTGGAGGCAGATTTTACTGATAGCGACACGCAGAGAGGAAACATTTAAATCTAAATGAAACGGTGGCGGGAGGAAAACAAACATATGAAGTAATTAAGAACGCTTTCAGGTGCAGAAAAGCAATTTGAGAGGGAGAGAGAGAAAGAGGATAACGAGAGAGGATACACACAGAGAGGAAGTGAGAGAGTCAGAAAGAGAGCGAGAGAGAGAGAGAGAGAGAGAGAGAGAGAGAGAGAGAGAGAAAGAGAGAGAGAGAGAGAGAGAGAGAGA
>JBBPDC010000084.1:3225663-3245194 GCA_037974485.1 Hemigrammopetersius urotaenia | reverse complement strand
GAGAGAACCAAACCAAACATCACAACAGGGGAAACACAAACACACATGGGGTAACTAAGGAGAACATAACAGAACAGGCATGGGGCTTGCAGGGCTACCGGCCCTGGCCGTGACATTACTAATGGTTATTGCTTTCCTAAGCACTTATAAAACAATTAAAAAGGGCAATGGTGAGCTCTTACTTAGCAAGCAGTGCTATTTTATCATTCAACTATTTATTCATGAAGGTTCACGTGAAATCTAATGTACAAAAGTGCTTCTTTAAATAACCATCCACTAAAAAGTTCTTTAGTGTCTCTTTTCCTTTATTTTCGATAGAGTAATAAATATAAAGTTCAGATAGGACGAATTTAAGATTTTCAATGTGGTATTACAGAAGCAAAAAACTGAATTTAGGAATCCTATCTTATCTTGAGTTCAGAATCCTAAAGAAGCAATCTAACCTAACCTAGCAACTAATGTAACATGTCATCTCGCGAAGTAACTACTTCATCTTCAGTGGGGGTTTTGATTGTGAACAAAGATCCATCTCCCAGGATTATGACACCGGGATTGCGAGGGTCACGGTAGAAAGCCTCCTCGATTACAGTGAGTTCCTGTCCTCCTGGAAACTGTATGTGATGAGCGGTCTACCTCTTGCAGGTGCCACTTCTGTCAATTTTCTAAACATTGCAGACTGAGAGGTTTTTGCTAAGTCTGCCTCTTTGTTTTAAATATCACCTTAAGCATTTGTTAATTGTGCCACAACTGGGAGAGCCCCGTGTCGACGGGTCGGCCTCTCCAAAGCTGGGTGGAGTTGATCGGCTAACTGCATTATCATGGCCCGGGGTCACCGGTACCGATTTATGAGGGTTTTATCGTCAAACCATAAAAAATTGTTTGGGTCAGCCAATAGTCATTCAATGAATAGGTTCCACCGCTCACCATTTAGTTGTTGTAACAATATAATACCTGCCATACCGTATCAATTAGCAAATTACCCGTAGCCTCAATAATCAGCGGAAGGGTAATCCTAAAGTTAGGAGAGTTTATTTACGTTTTTTTTAAGGTTAGGATGCTTCTGTAATACACTTTTCTTAACTAAAGTTAGGATAGGAAAATTGCCTTAGGAACGTTTGTTCTGTAACGGCTTTTTTCCTAAATAAGATCCTAAACTGCCGTTACCATGGTTACCACACAGTTAAGATAGGATTTCCAAGTTAGGAAGTTTCTGTGATACGGCCCCTGGTCTTTTAGAACTAGAAAGTTCTAAAAGGCTTTTCTAGCACGGCTGCTGAGTAGACAGACCTGCTAATAGGGGCGTGTTGAAGGAGCTAAGATAGCATATCAACAGTATACTCAAATGCACATTTCTCACTGTGTTTGACCCAGATGTGCTCCAGTGGTAGTCTTAGCCATGAAGGCAGCAGCTGCTAGGGCTTCTCTTGCGCGACTGGAGGTGGAATGGAGCGCAGGTCCTTTGTGACCTAGTTATCAGCACCCTTGCTCTTTCTTCAGCCGCCTCTCCCGCTCACACTTCATCTCTCCAGCCAGGCCATTATAGCAGCCGAGCGATCCGAGACACCTGCCACACTCTGCCCGTAACACACAGGTGTTTTGTGGACTTGCCGCGGTTAGTCACTTGTGTGCAGTGTCCCGGGCAGCTCCCCCGACGTATTTTGGAATAGTAATTGGATGGGGACTGAGCTGTCTCGCTGTGGCTAGCACATGAATCAACCTGTGCCTGGGCCCCAGCTTCTCACAGGATGGAACTTTTGGGAGGTCCGAGCCAGCCCCGAACGTACCATCCATTTCTCTACCGCCCGCTTCTCATAAGAACTGAACACAGCAATTGAAATTCTTCCCCTAGTGATGATGATAAACGACTAGTGTTCCAACCCTGTCATTCAGAGATAAAGCGGAACGGTCGAGATCAAACCTTGGGAAAAGTCACTGCAGGGTATAGCCTCTCCTGCCTGGCTCTGTACAAACTTATCGCAAGTCAAAGCGAAACAGCTAAGATCAAAGCTTCGAGAAAGGTTTAATTGGCTTTAAAAACTCTATTCAGGGGCTTACATGAATCTCGCAAATATAATAGATACCTGAGTACATTTTGGCATTAATAAACAATAAAATCAACAAAACACTTAATAAGTATTAATTGACAGTAATTGATCCCAGAGGAAATGACTGCCCAGGCTGACACAGAAACATAAAGAGAAGAACAATATAGAACAAAAAGTCTAAATAAATCCAATGAAAACTCAATATCAAACACATTATGCTACATACACAAATGCTAGGTATTACTACTATAAACTAATAACCTCAAGTAAAGGGAATAACTAATAACACAGATGGTGGGTAGGAGTCTGTTATTGCTGTAATTGCACATGGTAAGACTCTTGCATATACAGTCATGGCCAAAATGATCAGCACCCCTGGAATTTTTCCAGAAAGTCCACAGTTTCTCCCAGAAGGCTATTGCAGTTACAAATGTTTAGGTATACACATGTTTATTTCCTTTATAACATTGTATTTATATTAGAGGTATATATATATGTGAGGGGCTGACTATATGTATATATACACACACACACATATACAGTAACCCCTCACTTTTATGCGGATCAGCAGTCACAGATTCAGTTTAACGCAGATTTTTTCTGAGAACCGAACTGATAACGGTATGCGGAAATCCGGAAATCCACACAATAACATGGAAACTGCAAATATTCTCCACCTCTTTTCACTTTTTGTGGCACTAAATATATGAATATATATTTTAAGCATTTTGGAGCTAAATTATCCAGAAAAATTGACTGATTTTGTGACAAAGATGAACGTAAATTCAGCTGCTTTTCCATATAAAATATAACCGTATAAATATAGAATTTTTCATATTATATATTTACACAGCGAGAAATTGTTTATTGTTTTATATTGATCGTTCTTTGTTCTTATACCGTTATTTAAACTGTCTTTCTCACTACTGCTGCTGTTTCAAAAAGAATTTCCCCACTGTGGGATTATTAAAGTCAATCTAATCTAATCTAGAAAGTGTATCTTGAAATGGTAAAATACAGCTGTACTTAGAGGCAGGAGGTTTGAAACTAGCCAATCCGAGAATGTTATGTAGAGTGTAGTGCAGCATGTTGTAGCATGACTGCTCTGCATGACTGCTCTGTGTCTTGTCTTCGTATTTTAGTGTTTTAAACTTTTTTGCACCCAATTTTCAACAGTTATCTCAGTTATATTTAGTATTAGTAAGCTGTGCCCTGTCTAAACATGTGGGTAGAGAGAGTTATTTCAACGTTTCTTTTGTGTACGAGTCTTTGTTTCGGCTCGCATCACACTTAAATTACTGTATTTTTTAATTCGTATTTTTTTAGTCGTATCTATACATTTTTTTTTTTATTTAAAAACTAAATTGCTTAACCTAACCTCAGCATTTGTGTGTGGACAGTAAAGAAAGAATTTCATTGCGCAGAGAAATGTAATTTTTACTGTACATATGACAATAAACGTTTTGAATCTTCGTTTTTGTCACCATAGGGTATAACACTCCTCCCACTGGACTATGTGCTATATATCCTACGGTAGCACTGAGGGAATCCCAGAGCTAGCAGTGGCTCACAATTAGCTTTACATCTAGCATTACATTTTATAATGGGTTATGTGGGGGTGTCCTCAAAAGTGGATAGTGCAGTCAACCAGCTATGGCAGACAAGTGGGGCGTGGTAATTATTTTCTTACAGTAACCAAAAAACGAGCAAATGAAATACAGCAGGAAATTAGAAGCAGTTGCTGCTCAATATTGCATGACTTCTCTATTAAAAATATGAGGAGTTGTTAAATTGCAGAGAATGATAAAAACGAGAAGGGAATAATAAAAGGGGCGACGGCTCCTGCTGGAGGGGAAAGCAGCGGAGGATGTCGTCGGGGTGTGCTTGGCTGCGTTCGGGGGGGATTTACAGAACCAAATATCCACGGGCATAAAGGGCAACCCGAGCCTCCTGATCTTACATTGTAACCCTTAGGGATACACATTTCCATGTTAGTGAGTCACATACAAAATTTGCATCAGTGTTTCGTCATGCTCATACGAAGGTTCAGGCATTTTCACGGATGCCAAATCTACCCGTTTGGTGCACATGGTGCCAAAATTGGACCATGTATCAAAGGTTTGTATCAAAGCGGCTTCTTTACAAATCCATCTCTATATAAAATAAAGTGCATTCCATTCATTTGGCAGAGACTTTTTTCTAAAGCGACTCACTGAAACACTGCGAAAGTTTTGGGATAGTGTGAGAATAGGTAGTGTAGGTATAGATATAGGTATAGATAGGTAGTGTGTGTACATATACTCACACTGAGGTCACACTGAGGTCTGAATGGGAATACATTACATTAAGAAAGAAAAACACTTTTCAAATTTCTGATTCAGGTGGACCTTATTATATAACCTTATATATAATATATTACAGATGTGGTCTTTCTATAGCAAAGATCATAACCACCACAGTCTTTGTTCCTAGTCGTTGTTTATATGCACATTGAAAGGGCCTCTGCCTTTTAAGACTCCATATAACATTTTCAGTCCTGTATGTGGGACATCAATGGTGTTTTAACACATTTAAAAGCTTCCTCTGGCACTATTCACATTTGAATTTAAGTTAATAAAAGGGCTCATTGCACCAAAGCCAACACTGATGAATCGCTCACCTTTGTAGGAGGTTAATTACAGCAACTGGAAGTCCTTTCTTTCATGAAGCTGACGCTCTTTTTGAGTATACCATCACATACTATTTAGTCTTTAGTCATATGACAACCCGCCATACAGTTCAACAGCTGTGAGCCGCATTGTTGCAATCATGTGGCAAAGAGAACACAGTAACTCTGGTCATAGGTCATAAATTACCCAGTCGATACCAAGTGGGACACAATACCATTATAAACGAGTTCATCCAATTAAACGTCTTTTTTTCTTAGGTCACTCCTTTAAGAGAGCGCCATGTGATGCTTTTAAATGCCAATTAAACATCACATTCATCATTCGGAAGCTGGCTTTTAGCCTCGCTGCTGGAATGAATGTAGTGTGCAGTGGGGCGTACAGAGGCACGAAGCTCCCCTCTGTGTGTATTTCACCTATGTGTTCTCACTCTCCTGCCAACAACACCCCCTCCCATCTTTCTAGTGGGGCCTGGCACATACTAAAAGAGATTGCAGACCTCTTTGCCCAAGAGGGCCGCCGTCTCCCTCAGCAATCAATATCAACTTTCAGGCCTGATCTATGCTGCGGCCACTCATGCTGCAAACACTGGATCAACAATTACAAGCCTCACCCCGAACGACAGCAGCACTGCCCTCAATGCCAATGTCTTAACTGTGCTCTTACAATTAAAGGTGGTCAACCTGATGTGTCCAGACAACTGGTCATCGACAGTATTGGGACGTCTGACCGTTACACCAACAGGGACATATCATTCAAATACATAGACTTTAATATGGAGTTGGTCCCCACACTGTCCTTATAAGGCTTTCCACTGTAATAGTTCTGACCGATGGCAGGGCTGAAAGTGGGCCGCAGCTGAGCTGACTGAATCACTGCTTTCTGATTGGTTAGAATGTCATCACAACATGGAAAGGGGACACTGTTTATATACTGCACAAAGAAAACAACATGGAGACACAAACTAACAACTAGGAAGTCGGACAAACACAGCTGTCTGTTTGGCCTAAAGACAAATTTCAGTGGGAGTTTTCTATGATGCTAAAAATGTATCTTTATCGCTGTGAGAGACGTGAAGGTGATCCAGGTCATCACTGACAAGTTATAAAAAATCAAAACTCAAACAAGACGATAAATAATAAAAGACAATAACAAAAGTGGCTCTGACAGAAAGACTCTCCGCTGGTTCGACTCCATGGACATGGTTTTGTGACGACCGGCCATAACCTGAGAGTTAAGAGAGTTAAGCTGCTGATACGCCAGAAACACTGTTACCGGACCGATATACACTATAAAATCAAGGAGTGCTGTAAGTTCAGTACCATTGCAGTACTGTTTAGTTACAGCTTGGTTCCTGTGTGTCTATGGAAAAGTACTGGTACTGATCTGGTACTGATGCTGGATGAATAGCTCTGGAACACAAATCCCAGCCCAGAGGTATTGGATGGAGCTCCTTTACTACAGAGAACACAGTTCCAACACTCTACAATCCAAAGTTGGGAGGCTTTAGATGTTTCTAGCCCATGCTTGGGAAAATATGACTTAACTAAGTAGAGGGCCCATCTGGATACTTTTCAACATGTAGTGTATGTGATATGCGCCATAAGGAATTATGCGGCAATAGAGGCCTGAGTATGTCCTGGGTGTCAGTATTTAGACCATTGCATGTATCAGAGCCTGTAACCCACATCCACTGTATAATAACCACATAAACTGCAAAACAACAAGCTGATTGAATGTCAGAAAGTCAATCGAAAAGTTATATTCACCCTTGCTTCCAGTGCCTCTTGCTCACACACAGAGAGAGAGAGGGCTGTTCTGCTGCTGATTTATGGCACATTCCTTTGACACATTTCCCTTCTAGAGCTCGGCTGTTGTTTCCACACCGGAATGCGATTCGGTGCGATTGAGTATCACGACTGCTAAATAAGCCGAAAGGAGCGTCGCCTCTTGTGGTTTTTTGCAAAATATGCAGAAAACGCGACACATATCCTGAAAAGATTAACTGCCTCCTCAGTGAATGATAAGAGACTCCCATTAGATGGTGGTTAGAGTGGAGAAAAATTGGTCGGCGAAAGCATTTCCTCCACAAGCTCTCGGCAGCTCAACGAAGCTGAATGATTCTTCTCGAGCGCTGCTGGATCGAGTTAAATGTCTTGCTTGCAAACATCAATCCTGTTTATCGTGCGGAGGCTGGGGCATGTTTGCACGGCGGCTGTTTAACACCCTCTCTCTGCGGCGCTTCTAAAAAAGGACATCGGTGGAGTGGCTTTTTCCTTGCACTCATGAGCGTGGAGCTGTCTGTTCTCACAGCACATTCATCTGAGTCACCCGTCCGAGTCCACCGCACTAACCGGCCTCTACAGCAGGACACTCTTTAACAGATTTACAACTTCTTTAGATGTGCCATATATATATAGATAAATATAGATAGATAGAGTAATCCACTTTTTGCGGGGGTTACGTCCCAAGAGCACCCGTGTATAGTGAAAAAACGCGTTGTTGTGTTTTGCTAAAAAGTGCCTATTTTTATAGCGTAAACCCTAAATATCCCCCCAAATATGCTCCCAGAACACTTTAATTTCATTTTAAACTCGGTTTTATGCATTTTCCTTAAAGAAAATGTAAAGGTGAACCCGTATTCCCCTTTCTTAATTTAAATTCGAGGTATGCAACTCAAAAGTATTGGGACACTGCGGCGAGGTGTCTACTCAGGCTAAAAATACAAATGAGGGCTCGTTGGCAAGGTCTCCTGGAGATTAATCGAACTGTGCAGTTTGAATCATAGAATCACATAGAATCATCGCATGGGATCTCCAAAAGTTTATGCTGGACCACAGGGGCAGATCACTCGTCTCTGGACTGGCGAAGGTGTCTCTAATCGGGGCGGGCCGTGAAGTTGAGGGCGTGGGACAGACAGTGGCCGATATTTTCAAATCAAACATTAGTGGACAACGTTAATTTCATTGTCAAATTTCAATGGGGAGGCGTGAATGAGGACAGTTCCCACTTCCCCACAAAGACGTGATTAGATCAAACAGAAAGCTCCCCATATAGTTTCTTTGATACTTAACATAAACAACGTATTTGTAAAAATTAAATGCATTTTCTTTATATAAACCTTTAACATCAACAGAAATTCCAAAATGGCCAGTAATTGCTCTTCATGGCTGCTGCGAAAACGATGAACTTCTTCTGCTACACATATTAACTCTGGACGATTTCTTTAAAGGGCGCTGAGAGACTTGGGGGGGTCTTCCAGAGCACGCGGCAGCGGCCTTAATCACAGGGAAATTCTGAGGCTTGTTTTCTTGGGCATTCTTAGAACAACAAACTATATCACCCTGCAAATGCACTATTAAAAAGAGTTAATGACTTGTTCAAGCTAATTGAATATTCTCCCGAGCTTAAATGGAAACAATCTCCTTGATTACTGTAATGCATTTTTTGCGCCTTAAGCCAAATAACTTCATCTAGCGGCGCATACAGCAAAAGGATGGAAACACCGTGTAAATATGTAAATCCTCAGAAGGAAATATATTTACATTTTAATTTAAAGTCTAGCTCGCCACAGCCACCACATAGACATCGTGGGGGAAAAACGGCATGCAACTTTATCTTGAGAAAAAGCATGCCTTAATTATGTGGTGTGTCTGAGTTCAATGTAATCAGGTTGTGTGCGCGTGTCTGTACTTGTCCAGAACAAAGACACAAAGATTGCCTCCCTAATTGCCATGCTGTGTGACTAGTTTTATAGGTCGTTATAAGGTTTTGTTGAACTGCTGCTGCTGCTGCTGCTGGTGGTGCATGAAAAGCAGGCTGCCTGATTTAGCAGCGTTCAGACCCGGCCACCAGAGCCGTGATGTCGTCACATCTCCGCCATAAAAGATAAATTAAACGACAGAGCACGAGCGGAGGTGAGGTGAGGAATGTCATCCTGGGGCTCCTTCATGGGCGCCTGATTTTGGGTAGAAGAGGGCAAGCAAAGTTGTGTGTGTGTGTGAGTGGTTGGTGATCCTGGGTTATTTCTGTGGAGTAACACAAAGGCCCTAGTTAACCTTGGCTTTAAAATGCGTCTTGGTGGAAAGCTAAGACACAGCGATGTTTATATCAGCTCCTTACCAGCTTGTAATGAGATTTTGTTACTGCCTACATCACTTGGTTTTAATTTAATTAAGTAATGATGTAAAAATATTGCAGCAATATTGCAATATATACCGTGTACTCCGAGTTCCCGGTCCCGGTCGTTTTTTTGTAGAATAATTGTTTGTGGAAACCGCCACATATTCGCACAAACTGCAAATATCCTACTTTTTTTGCTTTTTTCATGGTTATATATATAATTTTAATGCAACATTATTAATATAATTTACTAATTTACATAAATATGAACGTAAATTCAGCTACATTTCCATATAAAACATAACTGTATTCATTTTTTGGTACTGACAAGAGAACACAAAGCAATCATATCCATGTCTTGGGGGGCAGGAGGTTTGAAAGTAGCCAATCCAAGAGCGTTATTCTTTTCTCCTCACTGCTGATTGGCTGCTGCCCTGTCTCACATCTCAGAACAGTTTAAATTTTTTTAAAAAGTGTTTTGGGAGCATATTTGGGGGCATATTTAGGGTTTAGACTATCAAAATGGGCATTTATAGGCATTTTTACTTCATCACAAATTTGCATGTTTCACATTTTTCACTATATATTTATATTAGAGAGCGAGAGAGAGAGAGGAAGAGAAAGAGAGAGCAGCTATTATAAATGTCATTCTGGATTCTGGACCCATTAGTACTGCTCTTTTCAAAACTGAGGATCATCCACCCATCACCACTCACTAACACTATGAAATCTGTGCTCAGCCCCAGATGTTGGCAGACTTCAGTCCTGCCCCTGGCTAGAAAGATAGATCGGTCAGAAACCTACACCAATCAAGCCACCACAGTGTTCTGTGTTCAGACCATCATTTTCTTTGCGGAAGAGTACACTTGGCACCTTGATCATGCATATTGAAACGAATCTAGCAAAACGCATTACGCAATCAATTTATCATTAGAATAAAAAGCAAGCGCTGCACTGTCAACAGGACAGCCTGGACAAAAACGCTAAATAAGAGCTGACATCAATGAGCATTTTATTGCCAGTATTGGACATGTGTGGTCAAATAAGGCCATTAAAGTCTGTAATAGGTTAAAAAAAGTGTATTACCTGCTGTTGTGATAATGTAATATTACCAGTTTGTTTAACACAGTCTTGGTGATGCATTCTATTTGCTGTGAGCTTCTTTTAGCAGGGGGCATTTCGAGAACATGTTCCACTTACATAGTGCGCACAAACAGGTGTTATTTGTCCAGCTGTGTGAGCAGATTATCCTTTCTGATGTGGCCTTTGTTGATGTGGTACCCCAGCAGGTCACCCTTCTGCACGTGTCATTGGTTTTAGCAAAATAAAATACATCTGTAGGCACTTTACCAACAAAACCTTTAAGAAACTTTGGTTGTCTTACAACCTGGCACTGTCTGAGCAAAACTCACAGCTATTATTTGCACCAAAAATTGTTTCTCCAATATTACAAAACAATTGAACAATTTACTGGGAAAGGAAAAGAAAAAAATTCAGTGTGAGTAAATGTTTTTTTGATCCGCTTATACGCTTTTGTTCACCATGAGAATTTGCCGTGTATTTAAAAAAAACGTAATTTTCACAGGAGCATGAAAACTGTTAAAAACTAAAAACCTGAAAATATAAAGAGCTGTCCAGACAGTAACATATACATAATTAGTTTGTATAAACACATGAACATGTATACACACCGATCAGCCATGGCATTACTACTAGCAGGTGAATTGAACGACATAAATGATCTGGTATTATCTCTATTGTACAACAGCACGTGCCAATGGATGGGATATATTAGGCAGCAAATGCATAGTCAGTTCTTGAACTTGATGAGTTGAAAGCAGGAAAAATGAACAAAGTGTGACTGGATCAGAGCATCCTGTGTGTCAAAGGTCTTGTGAGGTGTTCCGAGTTTGCAGTAGTTAGTACCTATCAAAAGGAAAGAAAACCAGTGAACCTGTGACAGGGCCATGGGCACCTAAGGCTCATTAATTGGGAGTGAGGGCTAGTCTAGTCCAACCTCACAGAGGAGATACTGTAGGACAGCCTATTAAAGAGTTCATGCTGGATATGACAGACAGATTTCAGGACACAGAGTGCATCACAGACTGTTACGTAAGTGGCAGGTGGCCGCAGACCGGTCAGAGTGCCCATGCTAACCCTGAAAGTGCCTAAAATGGGCTTGTGAGAATCAGAACTGGACCCTGAAGAAAGTGGTCTGGTCTGGGGAATCACACTTTCTCTCGCTTCATGTGGAAAGCTGGATGTGTGTGTTGCTTGCCTGAAGATGAGAGATACTTAAATGTAATTTATTTTTCATACTACTAATAAAGTTAATTTCTATGAATATAATTGAGATATACTGACTCATATGATTGTCGGTTGTCATTTGTCACGTTTCGTAAACTCAAACATCAGAGCCAAAGTTCTGAATAATATATACATGTATACATTCAGAAGTTCCCAGAACTATTGTAGTTTTGTTTTCTGTTACCTGATTTAATTACAGTTTTTTCGATTGTTAAAGGTTAGGTTTAGATACATCCGCATAGTGCTATTTTATGTTCACATTTACCAATAAACCCTTCATGACAATGGCAGCGGCCTCTTCCAGCATTATACTCTACCCTGCCACGCTGAGAGAAATGTACAAGAATGGTTTGAGAAACATGTCCCAGGCCACAATAACAGGCTGGGGGCTTATTTAATAAAATGTATAGAAAATAACTACAGTTTACATTGCAGTTACGGAACATACATAAAATATTTTTTCCCAGAAATGTCATTAAGCTTTCACAATGCCAAGACCATTTTCAAGGGTCCTCATACGAACAGATTTTCTACACTATAGAGACAAAGGACTAGTGTTATGCATTGCGACTTTAGTATGACCAGCAATAAAGTGCACAAGAATGACCTGTTTGAAGAAGAAACTGAAATGTGGTTGCTGCAGTACTGTGTTGAAAAGCTGGTTGCATTCCGAAGTTGACACAAATATAATATTTTGTTTTTTAAATGCATTTTTTTCTACATTGTTTTTCAGTAAAGAGGTCAAATGAGTAATAGAGGTTTTGCTTTTCATTTGGGCACGTGTTCTGCATGTCACTTTGGAAAAGTAATGTTACGTCTGCAATGCATTTCATATTTTTCCACTGTTGTGACTGCATTTCAGGTTGTAATGAATTCCTTTCCATAATGAGTAGAGTGACCATTTGTCATACGTGAACACACCACAGCACACAGTGTGAACAGCATGAAATTCTTCCTCTGCATTTAACCCATTCACCAAGTGAAGCAGGGGGCAGCAGGAACACAGCGCCCGGGGAGCAGTGTGTGGGACGGTACCTTGCTCAGGGTACCTCAGAGGTGCCTAGAGGTCTTGGGAATCGAATCCAGACTTTCTGGTCGCAGGGCGAATGCCCTAACCACTAGGCCACCAGCTGCCCCAGGTGTGGGGGGGTCATTTCTGGGAGACTTCATTCATCAGAACACCCCAGACATGCTCATGGATAACTGATTGGAAGGAATGCTCACAGAAAAACATGACTGGTTTAGTCATTGTAGCATAGTGGTCTGACTGACCTGTTTCTGGTGAACCGAACGTAGGAAGCTTTACTGTACACACCTTTGTCTGTGGTCTGTGACCTTTGTCTCATTTGCTATACTGAGATGGAAGCAGGGGCTATTCATTGCTTGTTATGTGATGCTGTGGCTCAGATGCTTGTCTGGTTTTTCCACTGGGGTTTTTCCTTCCTCTGTTTGTGCAGAAGAAACCCCACCCCCCACAACAGTGGAGCCATTGTGTGAAGTACACTTGGCATGGACAGGTTCTTGTAGGGATCCTATTGTCCATAAGGAGTGTGCTGTGCAATGCTTTCCCAACACTGTCACTCAGAGACTCGGCTAATCTGTTGTGAGCCATGAGAAAACAACGAGGTGAGCCGGGGTGTCTTCGAAGTGAACGAAAATAAATGCAGAAACTTTTCCTCAGTCAACAAAATGCCAAAAAATAGACTAATAAACTAGCATTTGCCATTCACCAAACTATACATTCCCCTAAAAACTGCATCACCCCAGGACCACCTATATTGCAGGGTTTGAGGATCAACAGCGAAATATGGACACTTGCGAATCTTTTTGAGAAAAATATCAAAGTGTGGTCTTTGAACTGTTAGCTGAATATCCATTCTTATAGAAGCCTATAATAAAAAGCAATTGTATATATTTAACCAAAACGTTTCTTTCTACTGTACATTCTTTGTTGACTAAGGAAAAGTTTCTGCATTTACTTTCATCCCCATCGCAGACACCCAGGCTCACCCTGTTGTTTTCTCTTCTCTCACAGGAGATTAGCAGGGTCTCTAGTTCCCATGCATGTACACACATCTACAGGAGGTAGAGAAAATGTAGTCCACTTAAGTCAGTTTCATTTAATATTCATGGAAAATATATATATATATATTTTAGATTAGAGGATTTCCCCTTTTCCATTTTTCCATTTTGTTCGGTGTTCCTATGTCACACAGAACTAAAAAAACATTTAAAAATATGTAATAATAATAATAATAACCACCACAGGGGTTTTAAAAATGGCGTCACACAAAAATGTACATAAAGAACAAAAGTGAACAAATGTATTTTATTTTAGTGTTTAGAAACAAACATTTGAACCCAGGATAGCTTTCAGGATAGTCTCCACCCACATGTGGGTGGGGAAAATCCACAGAGGGAGGGGGTCCGGAGAGCGGCCAAGAGAAAGAGCAGCAAACAGCGAGTGTGTAGGAAAAAAAAGACTGGTGTACACTGTTAATATTTATTGAAATCAGAGTTCTAAGGTTTAAGAGTTTTAACAGTATCCTATTAGTATCAGGATACGAACCTTCATCTTACTTTATATTGGATCGGAAACAAAATTAGTGGTATCGTGCATTTCTTACTTATCATTTTTCCTTCCTCCTCATCAACTAAGCAGTTAACAAAGCTTTTATCTGGATGAAGCCGAAATCACTACTTTCTCTACAGTGCACTATACAGGTCATAAAATTCCAGTTTCTACACTCATGTGGTATCGGAATCCACATATGAGTATGAGTATCAGATCCCACATATAATTACTCTTCTATAATATTAACACAGTCAGTTTTGAGATGAAACGATGAAAACATTTATTCATTCTATTCCCTGTAAAGAACTAAACTAATTCTGTTTAACATGAAGGAAGAACTGGGTCACTTCAAAAAGTCCTTACTGGACCAAAATGACTGCCAAGCATCGCTTAATACTAAATGCAGATTTTCATTCTGAGCACTTGTGCAGAACCTGTTATTCGTTGAAAATGAAACACATTATAATTAAAAAATGCTTCTTAATCAAAGGTAATCACACGTATTGTAATTATATCATAAGAGCTTGTAGTGTTCCTGTTCAAACGTGAGCCGGCGGGATCTGAGGGCTATGAATGCATCGCGGTCCACAGACTTGGAACAAAGATGGGCGATATTGCTCATGATCCGATCACTAATTTGTTGTGAAACCAGAAGTTGCCGCACACGTAATTGCTCTTGAATTGCTGCCACACTCCATAATGCTTAACTTGTTTACTAGCATGCCCTGTCCAGCGGTGCGCTAATCTTATGAGACAACCATTCCCCATCTCCGCTAATGTAATAAGCAGCTTATGCAGGGAGACTGTAAGCATAAGGGCCGGCTATCAAGGCTGAACAAATTCCCCATTTCCAACTTTTCACTTACGGAAAGGACTGGCTAATTTAAGGAGACTTTTTTTTTTTTCCTTTTTTCAACAGGGGCGGTCCTTTAGCTCGAGTGGAGAAAAAAGAACAAAAGAGAGAGAGCAGAACACGTGCCAGAGAACAGCTTTGCTCGATTCACGACGGTTCTAGGACTGTTTCCAACAAAGCTAAAGCCTTGTTCAAAAGTCACCAGGCTGGAAAAAAAAAATCGGGTAATAGCTCTCTAAGCTAGCAGCTCAGCGATTATGCCTCTCCATTATACCGCAGTGCGCTGGGAATGGGAGAACATTTTCAGCTGCTCCATTTGCTTCCTGAACTGAGAAGGTTCTTGTCGTCGAGGATGAATGCGCGCACAATGGTGATGGATGGTGGGACACAGGGCACGGAGGACCCTCGGGACCTAGCGGTGACAGTCGGACGTCCAGCGATATGCCTGTCTTCTTACAGATAATCCTCTGGTGATCCCTGAGATACTTCTTACAAACTACAGAATTTTATCCAATGAAAGATTCTTAAGTAGTTTCTACACTGCAAATAATTAAGTTATAAATATGTTAAGTGGAGCAGCTCCTTATAGTCACGCATGAACATACCACAGTGCAGCTGTGAAATACTTTCTCTGCATTAAACCCATTCACCAAGAGAAGCAGTGAGGAGCAGTGCTCAGGCAGCAGTATGTGGGGACAGTACCTTGATCAAGGGAGCCTCAGTGGTGCCACCAGTACTGCTGGGATTTGAACCCACACCCTTTTGATCAACTGCCTAACCACCTGGACACCAGGTGAACACCAAGCCACAATTATGGTCTAGAGCAGTGGTCGTCCCTTAGGGGGGGCGCAAGAGATCGAAGGGGGTGCGCAAAATTTTGTCTGCACTGAGGTTACCAAAATTATATTTGTTCACTTTAAATTAATAAAATCCCAATATCTGAGATACGTAAAAGCACGCGCGTGTGTGTGTTTGTGTAAGAGTATAAGAACAAAAACGCTGTTTATTTTTTGTAAAAAACTGGACCAGGCTTGTCTTGGACACAGGCAAGGGGGGCTTCAAGGAAAAAAGGTTGGGAACCACTGGACTAGAGCATCCTCCCAAACATATAATTAGAACAGAGCTCCCAAATTTAGACACTATTTATACTAATCAACTCAGGACAAAGGCTGGCGGCATCATCAGATACACAACACTCCCAGGCCATCATCTGTGTGACCCACTACTGTCTGGTAAGAGGTTCAGGGCAATCAGAGCACGAACAAACAGACTGAGAAACAGCTTTTTCCCCAGAGCTGCAGTCTCCACCAATTTGATATACACACAGACATGCTCTACCTTCACATCTGCCACACAGGCAGTGCACACCAACCCTTTTAATGCTGGATGAATTTCTACCTTATGCCACTTTTGTACATAGTAATTGAACTCATATTTGCTCTTTCCATTTCCCACACTTTGCTTCTCATTTACTTACCCTACAGTTTTAGGTTAGTGTTTTATTGCTACAAATTAGTGTGATTGAATCAGATCATCAGTATAACTGAAGAAAAACACAAATGTGGAGAACAAATGTGAAGAAAAGTATGTTAGGAAGACTGAAACAGACTTTAAAACACTAAAGCTCAGGTCAGTTATAATAAATGATGTTTCATGTGCTTTAATTAAAAATATATTTTTTTGTAATCATCAGAAACCAAAACACACTTTTCTAAAACCAGTTTTTCATGCTGATTTCAGATCTGCTTTCAGTTTTTTTTTTAGTAATGTCATTAGTGTCAGTCAGCTACCATCCATCCATCCATCCATTATCTACCCCTTATTCCTGCATTTAGGGTCGGGGGGGGGGGACTGGAGCCTATCCCAGCTGCAATGGGCGAATCCGGGGTACACCCTGGACAGGGCCACACATAGGGACAGACAACCATTCACGCTCACATTCACACCTACGGGCAATTTAGAGTGCTCAATTCACCTATTCCCCAAAGCACACATGTTTTTGGTGGTGGGAGGAAACCAGAGTCCCCGGAGGAAACCCATGCGGTCACGGGGAGAACATGCAAACTCCACACAGAAAGACCCTGCGCCCAACCCGGGAGTTGAACCAAGGACCTTCTCGCTGTGAGGCAACAGCGCTAACACCTGCACCACCGCGCCGCCCCTGTCAGCTACCACCATTTCTTCAAAAATGCTTAGCATATGATTACTATATGCTAGTTGTACCAACTAGCTTCATCACAAAACCTGTACATAGGGGTAAAACTAAACACAGATTTGAAATCAGCACAAAAAACACTACAAAACATAAACTTATCTCTGAGGATTTTGACCTATTGACCTGTGTGATCTGTGTATGTGCTGCTATGAGTTCAGCCGTCCTTAAGCATAAATGGCTTGGTAAGAGCTGGTGAGTTCACGCCCCCATGGTGGCTGCTGAATTAGAAGACTGCCGGTTTGATTACACAGTGTGAATATATTTTGTCTAAACACAAACTTTTTTCCCCCCATAAAACCAATGTTTTAGCATCTCCATAGCAACCGTACAACCACACTTCACCTTTTCTCACTGTTTTTCACTGTTGTTTTTAAATGGAAGGCCATCAACAGAATTTTGTTGTATAAAGGTATAATCACAACAAAACTGTCTTACTCTTCAGCTTCTATGAGCATGGTGGTCATGATGGTCATGATGGCGTCCACATACATTTGTCCATTTTGTGAATAGTAATACTGAAACATTTCAACGGGTTTCAAAAACATTTTTTGTCAGGTGGGGATCTTTAAAACGATGTATAACATGACCCAAGAGAGGGATAAACTGTGGATATAAACTGTAAAATGTTGAGAATGGATGAAATAATGTGCGTTTCATGGTGGTTCCCATCACCAGCCGCTGTCAAAAGAGATGAGGACAGCTATTCACTGCAGAGAAAATAATGTTAAATGCAAATCTTCTGGGCCACAAGGCAGATATTACTAAGGAGGGGCCATTCAGGTCACTTTAGGATTGGCAGTAGGTCTAATAATATAAAGTAATACCTACCCTCAAGAAAAAGATGGATCACCTTAGTGAAAAAAGTTTTACAATAATGGCCAGAGATATTTGCTCCATCCCCCACCAAGCCGGTGGACAGTCTTTAGGTTGGCGTTTCATTATCCCGACAAGAATTGTCAGAGTAATGAATTCATCAGGGGAAAAAAAAAGATGAATGGCTCAACAAGAAATAGACGGGGCTATCTGATGTTGGAAATGGTCTTTTTTATACATATATCATTGTATTAGGGGAGTGGAAGCGGCTTGAGCTATATGAACATCTTTTTCAATTTAGAGTGTTTCAAATATTAATGGCAACATGATTCGACCTATTCGCGAGGCACAGCCCATGCAATGAGAGAGCCGGCTCATTTAGCGAGACGAGACCTTTTGGCCTCCCTGTGGCTCCCCATATGGTGGAAAACGAACGAGGAATATAAAAAAAAAATCCATCTCATGCATTTTAAATCCCCTTTCTCACTGCTTGGCTCTTACCATTCAATGGAGCCTAAAACCTTTTTTATTTTTTAAATGATAGCACGCATGTGTGTATATCCTGGACTGCAGCAATGCATTGTCTTGCATTGCTTTTTCCACCCCAGCGTCTGACTCTCTTAGAATTAGAATGCCGAAGGAGGAGCGAGGCCCATACGAATAAGCTGAGTTGGTAATGGATGTTAAAAACATAATTCATCTCTCGGAAATAGAAAAGGACTTCTCATCTCGCTGCTTAATGATTGACATTGTGAGTTCCACTCCCTTTTATAGAGGGTCCATCTCATCATTTGATGCACATTTTAAAATGCCAGACTGACAGGCTGCGTAGACAATGGGAGATACCAGCTTGACAGAAAATACTGGCACTGGTGAAGTATTGTAAAAACGGACTAAGACGATATGCAGTCGTCTGAAAGTGTGCAGTATTGTGTTGTACACAATAAACCCGAAACTGGAACTTTCTCACTTTCACTAGCTGCTCGCTCTGATAAGCCAATTAATTTTAGCTATGCGCCAAATTCCAGACACTCCTTCTAATTAGTATATGCGGCTACTTTAATGTACACCCGCTAACACAGTCACTTAATTGCACACATTTAATTGCACAGACATGGCTTGTATGATCTCCATACAAAAGCACTGCCAATAGATTGGGAAGCTCTAGAGGTTAAGGTCATCATACACACAGCCAAGTGTCAAAGAAAAGGGTTCAAAAGCCCCCCAGCTATGGACTGTAAAGCAAAGGGACTCTGGAGCGATTTAGCTCTGTTAAAATAATGGAATATGTGTCCCTGACTTCACCATTGTGGCATAATGTAATCTGTACACTATACATTGTGGGAAAATGCAATCAAATACTTGCAGCATCTAATGTAAAGAATTCCCATCAGTATAGAGGCAGTTTCTACAGCAAATGATGCGCACATTCTTCTAAGCGTTTCAGTGCCTTAGGGTAGTAATAAAATTGGACATGAAAATTATGATCTTTTGGTGATATGCCTATCAGATTGTGTCATGAAATCAGATCATTTGAGGTTTATATGTTACCTTACCTGAGCTAATAGCTGGTTTTGATTTGACTCTTTTGAATAGGTGTGTAACGATACAGCACAACATTTATTAACAACGTAGCCTACCATAAAATGACAGCTCAGTCCCGCACCAGTCAACACTCCATTCCAGTGTCAGTCAACAATCCACTTCAGCATCAGTCAACAACCCATTAATGCATCATTTAACAGCCCAGTCCAGCATCAATCAACAGCCCAGTCCAGTATCAATCAACAGCCCAGTCCAGCATCAATCAACAGCCCAGTCCAGCATCAATCAACAGCCCAGTCCAGTATCAATCAAAAGCCCAGTCCAGCATCAATCAACAGCCCAGTCCAGTATCAATCAACAGCCCAGTCCAGTATCAATCAACAGCCCAGT
>JBBPDC010000084.1:3193262-3203599 GCA_037974485.1 Hemigrammopetersius urotaenia | reverse complement strand
GAATCTTCAGATACCTAGAAGCAGCAGATGCTGAATAGGACCCAGTAATATTGCACCAGAAATATTGCACATGTTGTCCGTGAAAGAACTATTGCACGTTTCAGTCTGGTGTGTGTGAATGTGGGGTCTAAGATATGAAATGTTTTTCAAATAGGGAGACAAGCAGCAGATGCCCTGCATTTTTACTGTGAAAATGAACAAATGCAAGCAATAGTGGATTACTGGACACACGTGATGCAAAAAAGTGAACATTTTGAGCAGATAGACCACTGTTATTAGAGATGTGTTGACTAGGGATGAGTTGAAATTGTTATGCAAGTGCAGATAAAACACAAAACTGGGTGGATTGGCTTGCCCTGTAATATAGCTGTGCAGACCAATGCCAACTGGTCAGTTTCCAGCCAAATGGAAATCACTACACCGCAGCAGGAATCACTCACTTGGCACAATTGACCTTTTCATGCTCCGCCCACAAGTGTGTTCTTTTCATAGCAACTGTTGTGAGGTTGGAAAGGCTTCACAGAATGTTGGCAAAAGTCAGTAATTGTAAGGAGAAGTCAACATACCCAAATTTTATCATTCCTTTCAGAAATTGTTGGTTTTGTATTTATTTCAAATACACTACGGTATATAATTCTCTCTTCCTAACATCGTGTAAGAGGAGGAACCATAGCTAGCGAGTGGGGATTCAGAAGTAAGATATTAAATCATGTGTTTTATGAGAGTTTGGACCACTTGAAAGCCCCTATGTATTCAAGATCATTGAAACATCACTTAAGTGTTACAAAACAATGCATATAATGTTTATTAAGGCATGTACAGAAGTTAAACATCTTATATCATAAGTGCACTTCATTTTCTTCTCAAGAATAAGCTGAATTACCTGAACTCATAGTTCATCTTGCTAGCATGAGTACATTAAATCACATTCAAAAGCATATTTGAGTTCAAATCTTGCAACAGCTGCTACGAATAATTGGATGAGACCATGGATAGGTCCATTGCGACATAGGAGATCAGAAAAAAGCACTAGTTCAACAAGAGTGTGTGGCTTTAGTCATTGTGAGGCAATGCTGGTAAACTCTTTGTAAATAGTGTGGCATATGGGTGGCATATGGGAGTTTTGTTGGTGGTAGTGACAAAAAAGTGTCTTGCATTCAATCTTCCCCTTCTGTTATGACATACACAGAGAAAAAAGATGGAGAGCACTCTAAACACCAGCTCGCTCAGTGGGTTAGGCATCTCGACTGTGGGCAACGCATGCGGAATAGACTTCAAGCAAGACAGCGTCTTCCTCCCTGCCTTGTATGGCATCTTTTTCATCATCGGGACACCCCTGAATCTGGTTGCTCTCTTTGGACTGTATCGGTTGCTCAAGTCGGGGAATGTGTTGCCGGTGTTTATCATCAACCTGCTACTCGCCGATCTCCTTCAGCTACTGACCCTGCCCCTGTGGATCGACTATTACTCCAACGAACACTACTGGCGCTTCGGGCCCAAGGCGTGCCAGTTCATGAGCTTGATCTTCTACATCAGCATCTACGCAGGGATCTTCTTCATGTGCGCCATTGCTGTAGAGCGTCATGTGGCGATAACCAGGCCTCTGAAATTCCAGAATTTCCGGCAGCTCAAGTGGGCCTGGCTGATAGCGCTGGTCGCTTGGGGCCTAATCGCCGTGCCGCCCACCGTGGCCTCCAACAAACTCTTCCCCAAGAGCAATTACACCCTGTGTTTTGAGAAGTATCCTTCAGAGGGCAATTTCATCACCTACAGACTGATTACTTTACTCCTGTCCTTCATTTTACCCCTCAGTTTCATCGTCGGCCTCCACCGGCAGACCCTCCGGTCACTGATGGCAATCAGATCCCTTTTGTCCGAGGAGAAGAGGCGTATCCGGGGGTTGCTAACCCTCCTGGTGGCCATATTTGTCACAGTGCTGGGACCCTATCATTTCATCGGATGCGTGAAGTACCTGGGGCTGCTGATCCACAAACAAGTGTGCGAGTGGGAGAGGGCTCTGTTTGTACCTTATCAGCTGGGGAGAGGTTTGTTAAGCCTCAACAGCCTGCTCGACCCCGTGCTCTATATGTTCCTGCGGAGCGATTTCCAGGCGCTAACAAGACGGTACTTGCCCTGTGTGAGAAGCTTCATTCAGAGCTCATCCGGGGCCACGTCAGACCAGCCGGAGAGACCAACAAACTCCACCCAGGACTGAGGACAAGGCCAGGAATACTTTGTACACACGTGGTAAAGACACAGCACAACCACATCTGCGGAATGCTGCAAGCTAGCAACATTACCATGGTTTTGGAGACACCACTGTGTCACCATATGTGTTAAGGAATAAGGAATTACGGAATCTCTTAAAAAAATGTAATTAAGACACACCACAATCATATAATCTGCAGAATGGCTCATATCTGTAACATTTGCATTCTTAGCAAGAGCAGCACTTCTTACATAGGTAACATTTTACTGGACCCCTGACTTAACCACACCATGTCCTGGCAGATGTTATATGTTGTTATCAGTTTATGTCCATATTCAATTGACATTAATTCTCAAGACAGGTACTATTTAGCATTATCACATCAAATTGCAACTTATTCACAGAATCTTTGCATTTGAGATTCTGTGTAAATAATGGTGTGCTATTTAAGAGTTAATGGTTTGTGAAAACATGTACATAATGAAGCCAGAAAGTGGCACCCTTTCTCCTAGAGATGTTGAGATATATGCACCATTCCAACTCAAGTTCTTATACAAGTGCGCTTGTTTAAGGCCATTTGCTATTGGGCGGACAGTGTCTGGGAGATCACTAAAGAATGGTGGGTGGCAGTGCAGTGGTAGGACTGTCATCTCACAGCAAGTTGAGGGTTCAACTACAGACACTGCAGGGACATGCTCACACTTTAAACACCTAAAAAAAATAATAATAATTTTTGCACCCCTTTTTTTAGACCAAAGTTTTTGTACCTCCCTTTTTGCCTACAGTTTTTGCACTTTCCTTTTAGTAAAACTCTTTTTGTTGCCAACAGTTTTTGCTTTTGTCACTTGTGAAACCACTTGGACATTGTTTAAGCTACACAATCAATGTAAATGAGGCTGCTTTCATTCTTTATCTAGACATTTCAGTCTGGTTGCTTCAAAATGTGCTATAATATAAAACCCCTTTCATGTATTGTCATTGAGACTGAATCACACTTCCATTTGTTGTAAACTGGTATATATTCTGAGGCTGAAAATGATGACATATAAACTGCCGAACTGGAGGAAGGAGGAAGTTTCGTCACAGTGATGTGTCTCAACTCTCTTCGCCAATATTTCATCTGGACTGATAAATAAAGAGCAGTTCACTCTGAGAAGAACTCTTCTGGCATCTTGGCATATCCTTGGCATCCAACATCAAACAGGGATTTACAAACAGTTTTATAGGTTGTGGCACCAATGAAGCCTGACCATGCAACAGTGTTGCAAAATTCATAACAGCTTCTCCTATCTTGTTTTGCACTTTTGATTAGTTTTTTGATAGAGAAGGAAAGCCAGAGAACCCTCTGGTTACACAAGTCTGATTTATCATTATTTAGGAAACCATCATATGTCTGGTCTGTTTAGACTGAGCAGCTGGTGGCCTAGTGGTTAGAGGGTTGTCCCTGCAATCGGAAGGCCATGGGTTCAAATCCCAGGACTACCTGTGAGCACCACTGAGGTACCCTTGAGCAAGATATCATCCCCACACACTGCTCCCCGGATGCCATTTTCGGCAGCCCACTTGAGAGAAAGCCAAAGAATAGTATAAATGTGGTTAGTAACTTTATTCAGAATATAGTGTGTTAGTCTTTAATGCCTAATTTGATTAATAGTAATTAGAGGTGGGCATCGATTAATTTTCTCATTGGAATCTTGGCGTTAACGGCAATACTGGCAGATCATATGTAAGTATGGAAGTTTGTATGGAAATTATCTACTTTCAAGTCATCAAGACTAAATTCAATCTACCCCGTCGAGCCCAGCATCAGGATTGCTTTGCTGTTGGTCACATTAGAGATGTTAGGACTCAAAAACCTTCCACACCACACTCTTTATGCATCTGGCTTTGAGCACTACAGCACAGTCATGCTGGAATAGAAAAGGTTCTTTCCCAAACTGTGCGCACAAAGTTGGAAGCATGTTGTCCAGAATATCTTGGTCTCTTGAAGCATTAAGATTGTCCTTCACTGGAAGTAAGGATCCTAGCCCAAAACCATGCAAAACAGGTGTCCCAATACTTTTGTTCATATAGTGTACATGCCAGGCACCGTGTCAAGAAACAATATCTGTAGACTTGCCCAAAAAATGGAAATTTCAGACTTCCAGCTCTCCTGACTCAGCCCTGTTCTTACCAGCATTAGCATTTCTGGCTTTTCTTTCATGTACATTCTGGGGGTTTGTTTAAGAGGTATGGGTTGGAGTGATGATCTAAGAAGAGCTGCACATTATGGAAAAAAAGATATGTACATAATGAAGTCTAACAGAAATTGCCTGAATGTAGATGGGGCCTGGTCTTGGATGAAATTGTACTGTCTGTAGTAATTCTCTGCTGAAAATTCTCTGCCACTTAATCTACTTAATCTAAGCCACTATGCTTAATCTGTTTCCAGATCACAAGCTCTAAATGTTCCATAATATCAAGAAGAGGAAGCGGTTCAAATACGCTTAAAATTAGCATTTGGTAATATCACAAGCTCTGGAAGCACCGCTTTTGGCACAAGATAAATCTGGTTGTTCCTGATCATTACTTCCTCCTAGTGAAGAGCTGCAGCACAGCAGCAAAGGCCAGTTCTCCCTGACTCAGCCTTATTTGGCAAAGCAATTTCCTGCCAATGCAAAAAAATCTTACAGGATGGTCTCCTTCGGAAAAGTGAGGTGCGTCATCTGCGACTTGGCGCTTTTACAGGAATGCAGGCAGATAATGCACCCAGAATATGAAAGCGACAAGCCTCGTCTCTACACCTTAACACACAGCTCATCTCCTTTGACTGTAAATTCTCTTCCAGGACTGTTCATACATGTGGATTACCCCGGGGTGGCTTAGAGAAGTAGCCAAGAAACCATGTGGTTTTAGTTGTGAAGTTAAACTGAATGGCTTCTATCAACCAAGCCCCCAAAGCAGCGTGTTTGCTACTGAGTTCACACAGTCCATATTTTGAAAACAATATTTAGCAGTTCATCATGGTTGTGACATGGCAGCAATGAGCACATTTCCAGTGGCGGTGTGCTTTACACCACTCCAGCCGACACTTTGTATTGCAGATAGTGATATTAGGCTTGTGTGCAGCTGCTCGGTCAATTAAACCCATTCCAGCCCTAGGCCACCCCCTTCTGAGAGGGGGTGTGGTTTACCACTTCATGACTGAGCTGTTGTTGCTTCTACAGGCTTCCATTTCACTTACGGTTTCTCTTACGGTTAACCAGGGCAGATCTAACAAACCAACTGAAAGGTGGCATCCTATGACAGTGCCAATCACTGATCGCTTTAGTACGACCTGTTCTACTAATAGAACCTTGAGCATTTTATACTTGACAGCTGAAGAAATAAAGATTCTAATTCTGATCCTAATGTTTCATTGTGGTTTTGACCTGTTTATGAGAGTTTCTGAAACGGTTCCATTTATGACAGATAAATAGTTGATTAAAATCAGTTATCTACAATCTGATATTCACATGCAAAAAATATCTGTGTTTTGCTAGCAGGGACAATAATATTATGTATAATATTTAGCCTGAGCCATACTAAATGTGCTTATGCTGTTAGTTCACCAATAGCTTTTTGCATCATCTTGCAAAATAATATACTTGAAACAAATGGCTGTCTTTTATTTACTATATATTCAAGCCAGCATTGGTCCCAATATTGCTCTTTGCTAAACAGTTTTAGTGGCCTGCTTTCAAACCAGGGCCCTTAATAGAATGGATTTGCCAGAAACTGCTCTTGAGGCAAAAAAAGCAGAACCAGTCATTTCCAAACCAACTGTTGTGCAAGAAGACAATGATTCACTTGTTTTTGATCTATGAGGTAAAACGAAAACATTGAATGCCATCGAGGACAGATTGGTAACCTCTATTTTGCATTCCCATCTTTAGTCGAGGCGGTCTCCTACACTTTTCATCCTTTTAACATGACTGAATGAAATTGCTAGCTATTGGTAGCTGAAGTGTGAGCAGAAAGAAATGGAACATACTGTTAGCACTGAAGCTACTTAAAGCCCCGTTAATTCTTGTATCAACACTGATGCTGGATTTAGGCCTCTTTGCATGTAATAAGGAATTAAATCTGTCATTGTAATCCTTGTAGTCTGCCATTGTTTGAAATATGTTTGTGAGCCTCATTTCAATCTAATAACCCACAAATGGTCCTGCAAATACGGCCCTCAGGTGGTCCTTTTTGGTGGTGGTCCAATTGAGTCTTCGCTAGGACCCTCTATGAGCACAGCACTGTCTTTCTAGCACTAAACTAATGGTCAAAATAGAGTATGAAAATGTACCTGTAGTACTGATACTCCCCTTGGTCTCTCCTAAAGGTCTCTCATCTGCAGTCTCTCCTGGAAGATATTAACAATAATCAAAAATTAGCACATCCAGATTTAGCTTAATCTACTTTTTTTCAGTTCGCTCATGAATTAAAGGTGATTGCGAATTTTGGGATTTATTTGGTAAGAGCACCAATGCAGTATGTTATATTACTCATATAGAACATTCTAAGACTAACAAATCGATGTAGTAAGGCTCTGAAGGCTTTCACCAGAGTTGAAAATATTATTCTTCTAGCTATTTTGTGATGCACACTAGGAGCAATTATAGGAGTGGCTATAGCAGAGCAGCTGCCTGACCAACATGGAGGAGATGATGTTGGTGTGGGTTTTCATTTCTTTATTAATTTATCTGCCTTTAGATATGATGAGTTTAAATAATTTGCTGCATGGACTATAATGCAGAGACGCATCAACCAACTGGAACATGAACACTACCAAAGCCTCTCTTTACTCTCAATTCATATTGTTCCCAACTCTTTATTAAGGTGGTGAATGGCAAAGAAGCTGAGAAGCAGACACTTTAGACCACAGGCAGTAGGAGCGCTGACCTAGAATCAGTTTTTGTGACAATTGGGATAATATAATCCAAGATTAGTCCTCTTCATGACTGCTTTGGGAATACTAGCCCTACTGTTGCTTAAAATGGCTAAAGGCACTTTTCCATAGATATATAAGAACCCTGCTGTACCTAAACTGTACTGAACTTGCAGCACTCTTTAGCTTAGCAGCTTAGTTCTCTCCTCACAGTTCATGCCCGATCGTCGTCCCAAAACTGTGTCAAAAGAGTCGAACCAGAGAAAGGTTTTTCTGTTAGAGCTGCTGTTTGATATTGTGGTCTTGTATTATTTATAGTCTTGTTTAAGTTTTTCTCTGCATCCTTTATACATGTGATGAAAACCTAACCCAGCTAGTGATGTCTTGGAGCACCTTCACATTTCTCACAGTGTTAAAGATACATTTGTTCGTGTCATAGAAAGCTACTGAAATCTATCTATGTAGAGGGAACCTTTTAGTTAACCTGTTTGCATATCATTACTAATCAGTACAGTGTGTCGTTTTTCACGTACAAATAGTCTGGCACTAAGGTGCCTCCAGCCTGGTGAGATGTCAATTACTGTAAGGCCGTAAGGGCAGTGCATGCTACCATTTTAGGTATGGGTTGATGAGACAGAGCAATTTACTGGCAGTTAGAAGGCCAGGACACTGTCTAGAAAGGGATGTGAAATCCTGACAAGGAAAGAACAGAATGACTGCGTGTCTCAAAAAAGACCTAAGCATCTCCTGAGCACATGTACAGTGGCACGTACATTAAAAAGTGTCACTGATCCCAGATCAGAAAATGGCCAAGGTGACATCATTACATCATGCTGAAAGGACAATAAAAGCTCGTGAAGATTCAGTTGGGGGCAGCACTCTCTCAGCATTCCAGGATGCACTGATAACAGACCTGCTCTATTTGCCTGGCAATTATAATAAACTGATTGATTGCAAAGTCTCTCTGATCTTGAGTCTTGAGTTGGTGACGGTCAATTTTGGCCATTACAATATGCAGTCCGCACAGACCTCAGTGCTTGTACTCTGTAGACACCCCAGATTTTAGTTTGTATCTCCAACAGTGGTCTCTTTCCATGACATTTCGACCAATCAGAAAGCAGTTCGGTTGCTGCCGTAAATCAAAACCGTGACATCACGAGTACGGCTCGGGTACGGGTCGCTTTATTCATAGTGGAAAAACATTTGTTCACAGTTCACAGTTCCTTGTGCCAGTGGTAAAAAGCCATAAGTCGCATTGTGTCCTAATATGGTTTACACCACCCTAAAGAAGAGATGGGTGTTTCCTTTTGCCTTGTATCTTCAATTCTAAAGAAGTAAGATGTCTTGACTGATCAACTACATATGCTGTAAATGTGATGTTTCTTTTGTAATTTACAGTGTTTTCCTGTAAAAATAACAATCCCACAAATTCTGGAATTGCACACATAAGGAAAATGGGGAAATTACTCATTGGTTTATATGCATGTATAGTTTCAAACTCCACTACATTAACACACAGTGTGCAGTGTTCCATGAAATAAAAAGTGGCAGCAAGATGGAACGTGGTCAGCGCTGTTGCCTCACAGCGAGAGGAGCCTGGGTTCGATTTGCTGCCAGGGTCCTTCCTGTGTGGAGTCTGTGTGGGTCTCCTCCAGGTGCTCCAGTTTTCTCCCTCCACAAAGGCCCGCAGGCTAAGATTAGTTCTCTGGCCAGTGACCTTCAAAAAGACCTGGAGTTGGCACCCGGGTGCCAGTGGCTGCCCACAGTTCCTAACTCATAGTGTGTGTGTATGAGTGTGTGTGTATGTGTGTGTGTTTACTTTTCAAGTGTGTGTGTTGGGATGGGTTGAATATAGAGGCTGCATTTTACTGTGCATAACAAACTATTTCTGAAGTTTAAGTACATTAGGTATAATAAAGTGAGATGATATACATCAGTGGTCCCCAACCTTTATTTGGTCACGGACCGGTTTAATATCAGAAACTATATTCACGGCCCTTTAAGGAGTGGCAGATGAATATACGTATATTATACAAATAAATGATACGCATAAAAATGGGGATATTTTAAAAATATAATAATGGGGGTATCTTTAAAATACAATAATAAACGTAAATCCAGTGTGTACTCGCAGCTTTATTAACAGCATTTTCATAACAACGAGCCGAGAACAGAACACAGGTAACATCCACGTTTTTTTTTCTGTGCAGCCGGCGGACGGGTGCCACATGACCCACGGCCCGGTACCGGTCCGTGGCCCGGGGTTTGGGCACCACTAATATACATGACATAGATTCATGACTACTGAAGACCTGAACTTCCACTTCAATTACTAATTTCAGTTGCATATGCAGTTTATTGTAGTTTTACTCTTACAGAAAATTTTACAGTCATTTCTGTTTCTATATGCCAATTATAAGGGCAGGCCTAAGCACTGACATCCTAGGAGAAGGAAACATGTTGAATCGGAATTAAATGTAATTAAATATAATTTACCTCCTTTAATCCTGAATGATGGTCTAATTGTGTTTCAGATGAAGGAGAGCAGGCGGCCTAAAATAATACATCTCACAAGAGGCAGGACATCAAACAAGCAATCTCCTGTTAGAGAGGCTGCAGTGTTATCCACGGCTACATCTGATTGCTTTTTTAAAAAAAAGTTATAACTTTCCTCGAACAGGTGGTCTCTTTTACCCTGCGTGCACACCACCTGCAATAAAACTGCTCAGCGTCGCCTTTGATTGGTCGTGGTTGGGGCATTTTGAGTTGAGAGCAGGCAGACAGCAGGGTCGACTAGAGTGCGTGGTCATGCAAAGTACATGCTGAAAGGAATGGGAGAAAAAATTCAGGCTAATATTAAACTTACAGAGACAAGAAATATCTGAAGGTGGACATCAAAAGAAAAACAGCACCTTCATAAAATCGTCAAGTCAAAAGCACACAGCGTTTTTCCTCCTTGGCCTGCAACTGACCAGAAATCCTTAGCAGAGCAAAATGAAGACTTCTGCCTCAGAAAATTTACTGAAGTGACTCAACAAAAGTCTACTGTCATAGTCCCCCTCTCTCTCCTTCTCCAGGCACACTTCCACCAGCTGAATTCAAAGTGTTTCATCCTTTTATTTCCAATCACACCAAAATCAAAACAGGCATGAGAGCCTAGTCTCAGCCTCAGACGTCACGCCCACAGAACGTTGGCTAAACGTCTGATGCATATGGTACACTTAACTGGAA
>JBBPDC010000084.1:3152029-3163730 GCA_037974485.1 Hemigrammopetersius urotaenia | reverse complement strand
AACTCCCTAAGATGGCGATAGGAAGAAACCTTGAGAGGAACCAGACTCATCAGGGAACCCATCCTCATCTGGGTGATCAGACGATTGTGTTTGAAATCCAGGGACCGTATTACAGAAGCCTCCTATCTTAAGCATAAAGTTAAGATACGACAATTTAAGATTTTTCAATGTGGTATTACAGAAGCAAATCCTAACTGAATTTAGAAATCCTATCTTATCTCGAGTTAGGAATCCTGAATAAGCGACCGGGTCGCCTCTCCGAAGCTGGGCGGAGTTGATCGGCTAACAGCATTATCACACGGCAGTAGTCTAAATAATCAGCTGGGGACAGTTAGGGCAGCGGAAAGGTTCTCCTAAAATTAGGATAGTTTATTTGATTTTTTTTGAGGTTAGCATGCTTCTGTAAACTCTTTCCTAAACTGTCGTTTCCATGGTTACCACAAAGTTAGGATAGGATTTTCAAGTTAGGAAGTTTCTGTAATACAGCCCCATGACATTCTTGTGCCATCAGGAGATGTGCATACGTTATATGTATTGGGACATGCCTGTTTTTCACATTTTGGGATAGCCCTGTACTTCCAATGAAGGGCAATCTTGATGCATCAGCATACCAAGGCATTCTGAACAATGGCATGCTTCCAAAGTTGTGGACACAGTTTGGGGAAGAACCTTTTCTATTCCAGCAAGACTGTGTCCCAGAGCACAAAGCACATTCCATAAAGACATGCTGGAGGAGTTCAGTGTGGAAGAACATGACTGGACACAACATCTTTGGGGTGAACTGGAACGGAGAGGAGATTGTGAGCTAGATCTTCTCGTCCTACATAAGTGTCGGAGCTCATTAATGCTCTACAGAATGAATGGACACAAACTCACACAGAAACTCCACAATCTTATGGAAAGCCTTCCAAGAACAGTGGAAGCTGGTCTATCTGCAAAAGAGCACCAACTCCATATTAAAGTCTATGTCTTTGAATGATAAGTCATTAAAGTCTGTGTTGCTGTAATGGTCAGACGTCCCAATACTTTTGTCCATATAGCTTACCTTTTAATCCTCCCTATACACAGACGAGCACTTGAACTGCTGCATGGCCAAAGTATACACACACACATACACGATGCTGAAAAGTACATCTTGACCCCAAAGAAGCAAACAGTGGTCACCAAACATGTCTTGACAGACTGATACTATTTGGGGAAGAATAAAATTGTCAAGTTGCTTTTTCAGGCCAGACTGTGAATTGTTGAGACAGACTAGCATTCATCATTCTCTAAGTGGGAGGATGTGAGTGGTGATCTCATGCTGGGCTTTTACCCTGAACAAGCACCTCCGTCATGTAACAGGCAGCATTTCCTCAATGAATGCGTGGATTGGGGCCCAACTGATAAGGCCCTAATTGACTCCAGTACTAATTATAAGCTAAAACGTCCAATAATACCAGTCATATATGGTGAAATATCTAATCAAGTTCCAGTAGTTCCAGTGTTTAATTCTTCTAATTTACTTTCATAGCTCACAATACACCATACTGTGTCCTGAACCACATCCACATGTCTGGGACGCCTTAATGAAGAACTGGATGTGGTTTGCGCAGGTTAAAATATGTTTCGCGATGCATGTGCAGAAACTATTTGGGCTATTTAGGAGACTATTGCATTCTGTTGATTGTCAAGCCTCTTATCTGCAGTTTTAAACAAAAGAAGCAACATTATATGACTAAAAATGTCATTCTAGCATTTCATTTACGTGGGAAAAATGTGTAAATGCGATGTTTTTGTGCTGAACTATTCTTTTAAACAAATTGTAGAGCAGTTTCTGTGACAATTTCTCACCAGTTCTTATTACAGAAAGGTTTTCGTTTTCTGTCATAACATGTTAGCCTTTTGTTATTTTAATGTTTTGTCTTCAAATTTACGAATCTACCCTGCATTGTCATAATAGAAGTGATAAGATATAAGCATTGCAGTCTTTAAAACTTGGCACTGGCACAGGATACTGTCCATGCCCTCAAATTCCAATATTCCTACACCCTCTTCCTTCTCATCTTGCGAGACCAGCTTTAGCCATACGGGTCCCACAAGTGAAGAATGAAGCTTCCTTGTAGTGTATCACCCCATGCTCCCTCAGAGAGGTAAAACTCAGATTATCCCATTAATATCTCAAGCTATTCACATGGGAAATGTGTGGAGGGGAAGTGTAGACCCAGCAGAAAGCACATATTTACCCCTAGTGGGCAAAACTCTCCTTGGGTTGATTACCCCTAATCAGCACCATCCGTGAGGCTGTAAGCGAAGAGCTAAGGCCCTGTCAGTTAGTCGATAGAGTCTGGCAGGGCAGATTCGCTTCTGCCATGAATCTAAATCGTCACGCTCTGGGATGAAGACAAGCACAGAGAGAAAGAAAAACTGGTTCACGCTGCATCAATTGGTTTCCATGAATGTTCAGCATCTATTAATATTAAGCCATGTTTAAAAATGAATGGAAACTCGTCAGCTTGGGCATATGAGATCAGGCTAACAGAGGCTGTGCTTACCATTAACCTCTGAAGCCTGTGGTCTGATTGGTTTTGTATATGGGATAATTCATCTTAATTCTGTACCCCAAATACAATTACTCAGGTTTCTCAGGTTTTATTGCTTTGCCTTAGTTTTTGAGAACTGCTGACAACATTTCTCCTAATTTCAAAATTAGAGGTGGGCATAGATTAATTTTTTTAATCTAGATTAATCTCATTGTAATCTTGAGATTAATCTAGATTAAATTTTTATCGCGCGATAAGAGTCTCGCGTTAACGGCCCAGCACTATTCAAAATAGTTCTTTAAAGCAAAATTTGAAAGGAAATGACAAAACAAAAAAATTTACAGAATAAAGCAACGAAAACAAATCACTTGTTCTACCTCACCAAAAATCCCATGTGCATTTTGTCAGATGTGGCACTCCAATCACTTTGGCAGTGTTAGTACTATTATATAATAGTGTTATATGAAGTATATCTTGCATAACTTAAAAACATTAATTAAATATGCAAGGGAGGTCGATTGCTTGTAGCATGTATAAAACAGTAATCATGTTTCAACAACTAATTGACCTCAAAATGACGAGCATAACAATGTTTCACCAAGAAAAATCATACAAAAATCTTCATAACTATGACTGAAACAAATGCTCATAAAAATAAGGTTGCCCTCCTAATTTCAGCTCCTCAATAGCGTTACAGTTGTATACGGCTCTGGTCAAAAACGTGAAAAAGCTCCCCCCACCTGTCACGGTCCGGCCAGTGGCGGATTACAGCCGCTGCTTTTTAGTTGTTTTTTCTGGTTCTGTTCTGTTTGTTCGTGTTTGGTCACGTTTCTGTTGTGTTGGTTATTGTTCTGTTCTGTATTCTGGGGGGCTCTTATTTTGATGTGTGTTTCTGGGGTTGTGGTTGTCACGGGTTCTGTTCTCAGCTGTTTTCTGTTTATATTCCTTAGGTTCCAGCTGTGTTAGGTTTGGCCACTGATGTCTGTTTAACGCCAAGATTCCAATGAGATTAACGGCCTTAAAAAAATGTATCTATGCCCACCTCTAATATATATATACACATACATACATACATATACATATTCATCATTTCCATATGTTTCTTAATTTCCATTTAAGTTCATCCCAAAGGTGCTGGATGGGGTTGAGGTCAGGACTCTGTGTAGCCAGTTAAGTTCTTCCACACTGAACTCATCCAGCCATGAGCTCGCTTTATGCACCGGGGCACAGTCATGCAGGAATAGATCTGGGTCCACACTAGAGGCAGTGATGATTTTGCTCCTTCCAACCATTTTCCTGATTGTTGAATACACTGCATGTCTGCAACAAAGACATGCAATAACTGTAATAAAGATTAAAAATATATATTTTAGTGTTTAGTCAATTTATATCCACTGTTGACCATTCTGTATTTTCTCCATTCTGTATATTTCAATATGTAGTAACATTAATGAAGGCTGAACTCTGCCCACACTTAACCAGAATATCCATTTATGTCTAATTTCCATGTACTCTTGATAGCATTTACACATATGGAGCATGTTCTTGTATGTTATAATAATATCAACGACAACAACAGAGTACTGCACCTCTAAGGCCCACTCTCAAAATGAGCTTTTCCTCATATTAAAGTGAAAGTGACCATTCTGTCATATGTGAACACACCACAGCACACAGTGTGAACAGCACAAAATTCAACCTCTGCATTTAACCCATTCACCAAGTGAAGCAGGGGGCAGCAGGAACACGGTGCCGGGGAGCAGTGTGTGGGACGGTACCTTGCTCAGGGTACCTCAGCGGTGCCTAGCGGTTTTGGGAATCAAACCCACGACTTTCTGATCGCAGGGCAAATGCCCTAACCACTAGGCTACCATTAAGAATAGGATATTCCTATTAAGAATAGGATATTGAGGATTGATTTCCTATTAAACTGCTCACAACTGCATATCTGCTAGATTAAGTACTTATAACGGCCTGAAAAAACAATCTGTAAAATTTCCCCTTTATCGCTCAAACGCTAATCCAACAATCCTGTTCTTTTACAATATATCCATCTGCACTTGTTATTAATTTATGTCAATGAAACCTAGCTAGATCAAGCTGTTCCAGCCTTTTTCACACAATGCACTCATTTACCTTTTCAGTAGACTCTATATTATAGGAAGGTATTTTAGGGGAAATTTAGGGGACTGTACGATATTCGGCTTAATTTCTCACAGTGAGGAGGTTTATGATAAAACTGAAAGGGAATCATGTTATATACCACAGTATATCTACGCCTACTTCACTTTTAATGTTGTTATTCATATTCTAGAGGCCAGAAGCAAACTAAAGTATGAATTTGAAGATAGAAAATCATACTTTACAAAGATTCGAAGGGAATTCTGCGGAACAATTTGGTCTAAAGGTGAAGAGGGCTATTTTGTCAGCTTTTGTCTAATGCAACCTTGGTCCTCATAGTAAAATGACGGAGGTATATAGTTTATGTCACCCAACATTGCAATCTGAAGATCTGGACCCTGAGATCTGGTTACATTAATTGTGTGAATGTATAGCTTAATGTATTCTTAGAAAGAATTTTCTAAAATAATTTAAGCCAAAGGCATTTTAAAATGCCTTTAAAATATATAGCTTGGTAGTTTAGTCTGAGAAACATCACTCATGTACCTTCAGACTGAGACTTGGTTATATTAAAATTGTAGAAATGTCTGCCTTGTTAAATGATTCTAATAAAAGCTTCCTCTTACAGAATGACACTACAGGTAAAATATTTAAAGTGCAGGTTGCAGGTGCGCATTTTAGAGCCAAATACCTGGAATGTTGCAGAAGGATTAGGCAGAGTGAGAAGAAAAAAGATTTAGCATTCAATATATTCATAATTTGTTGCTTTGCAGTTTGAAATGAAAACACACACAAAACTTTTTTTGCCGTATTTCCAAATTATAACATTTAAGTTAAAGATATGACAGCATTTAAACAAAAAATGAAAACAAAACAAAACCTCGAGGTGGGTAATGGATCTCCTGAACACCTCCTGATCACCTTCTCCATTCCACACCAACTTCATTGGCTTAGACCTGTGATCAACCGTAACAGTTTTAATTCATTCAGGATAAAAAACAGCCGTTCCTGGAGCATTCCAGCGCTTAGTAGTGCAACTGAAAGCAAACAATCAACTATGGGTGATAGAGCTCTGTCAAAAGACTTCAGGGATGTTTCTCAGAGTTTCAGGCTACACCTCTGTTGCTGAAAAGCAGAGGACTACAAGCATCAAGACTCTTTTCAGACTTGGCGCCCCAGTGGTGGAACTCTCTCTCTCTCTCTTGCAGTCAGCTCTGCGGGGTCCCTTTCTGTCTTCAAGCACCGTCCACCTCTTCAAGGAGCACCTTAGTGACTAACCAGACCTCGGGCCCTTACCCTCTTAACTGTTTTTCCTTAGTTGTGCATTAACTTGACTTATTTTCTTTTGACAGGGTTTGTTAAGGTGTGTAACTTAAGGTGGATAAAAAGCGGGTGTTGATCTTAGTGTAGCATTACAGGTTTGAAGAACGGACATAGAATACTCAAGCACTGATGTACGTCGCTCTGGATAAGAGCGTCTGCTAAATGCCGTAAAAGGTAAACGTTGTGGGCAGGCACAATTCAGCAGAAGGATACAGTAAAGTCTGAAACGGAAAGTGGTACTACTATGACCGTTATCGGATGGGACCGTCCCACCAAACTGGAAGGAGAAGTGAGGAGGAAGCTGGTCAGAGAGGTTACGAAGAGTCTGGTGGCATCTTTGCTTTGATGTCTGGTCATTGTGTGCGTGTGACAACAAAATCACAAGTGCTCCACAAATATGGCTTGTACGTGGGGGTTGCAGGTGAAAAGCCACTCCTCAAGAAAGGCCACACTGAGTCTAGCTTGAGCTTTGTCTTCTTGAAGATTCTGAGGCAAGTGGAACAATGTGCTACGGTCAGATGAAACAAAATTTGAATCAGCTTTACACCCCTAGTACATAGGCTTACATATTTAGAAGTCAAATACATGGCTATAAAAGTTCCCATTCAAGTTCAAGTTTACTCTGTCATCGGCAACTGTGAACACGTACATAGTTTGGTGTTTCTCCACAGACCACCGTGCAACATATCAACACACCTGACATTCAACAAAGTGTAAGTTACAACAGAAACAATACAGACAACACAATAGACACTACAATGTACAGTAATGTAATCTAACAGTGTAGTGTGAACTGTAAACCTTACAAAATGACTAGCGTTGCACCATAAGAGATTGTTGCACAGGAGGCAGTTACAGCACTGAACAAAGTGCAAGGAATGACAGAAACAGCACAATAAACAGACATTAATGTAACAGTAATGTGATCGGGATGTAAATCCGAGAGAATACAATAAAGACAATACAGATGACACATATTACAAATGAACATCTACAGTTTACAAGATACAATATGTCTTTATTGTCACTTTGCAAGTACAACGAGGCAACAAATAAGTAAAACAAAAAAAAAGACTATAAAAGTATAACAATACACAATAGAACTGTAGTGCTGGTGTTACAGTCGTCCCTCGTAGGTGTTAAAACAACGTCCACAGCCTCACCTCCTCAACAGAAATAATCAGAAATGTGCTCTGCACATGTTGCGTAATCCCGATGCATCAAAAGCACTGCATGAGAAAGTGCAAGAGGCTCTGCCGAATTTATTTCGCACGTCTTAGTCCTGTGCACAAATAAATCTGCTAGGTCACAGCTGATATCTGCAAAGAAGGCACAATGCTGATGTTCCTATTCCGAGGCGCTGAGGACCACACCGTGCCGGCTCTAAATAACCTCTTAGTGCGATTGTTTCATTCTCACGTTCTATAAATTAGTTCTTGCTCCCATGCTGTTGCCATGGTGCCAATATCCATAGTAACAAACATACATTTCCTGGCCCAAGTATAAAATACACTTAATTCCTTTTCATTATTTATTTGTTTACTTGCTTATTTCTTTTTTAATTTACGTATTTCTTTCTTTATTTATATATGCACTCACTTGGAAATGTTCTGTCTTATGTTTTTAAAGCTCATATCATTTAAAACCTTTGCTTTCTTGAACTAAAAGATTTCAATAAGGAATATGAACACTGCTGATGGCTCAAAACAAACCGTTTACATTGCAGTCCAGTTTATATGTAACCTAAAAAGCAAAAACAGCCTACTTAGAATTCACTGTTGCCACAAAAACCCCTCCGGGCCATTTGCGATCAAGTTACAAAGGATTTCTTCAGTCAGCACTGCTTCTAGAAAGTGGTACAATACAACGTGATCAATGAAAGAACATACATTAGTTTTAAGGACTCAGGAACAAAACAATCAGTCTAACTCTAAAGGATAAAGAGAGGTTGGAAATATAAGATATTTATATATTTAGTTGTATCATGTTTTTTTTTTATAAAGAAATATGGATCCTATCAAGTCAAAGTCAAAGTCAACTTTATTGTCAATTCTGCCATACGTACCAGACATACAGAGAATTGAAATTACGTTACTCTCAAACCCCAGGTGCATACATTAAATACAAAAGGTGCAATTTAAAAAATATATACAACCAAATACAATTATACATATGATCTATAAAAAAAAAAGAGCAAGATTGTGGTAAAGTGACATAGTTATAACAGACAAAATCTTTAGAGGTAGGCTGAGGGTAGTACTAATTGGGTAGTAATAAGAGGTAGTTAGCAGAGCTTTAATAGCACTAATACTACACAAAGTAAAGCAAAGGTGAGGATAGCAGGAAAAATTGCTATGAAGAGGAACAAAGAATCAAAAGGGTCACAATCAGAGGTAAAATCCATGTGCCAATGAACAAAGTTAACCCCTAGAACTGATTTCAGTAAATATAAACAGTGTAAATCAGTCTAAAACCGGTGTTTGCTGCCACTCACTGTTTACTGCTCTTTCACTCGGCCGCTCTCCGGACCCCCTCCCTCTGCGGGTTTCCCCCTCCCACTTGTGGGCGGAGACTATCTTGAAAGTCCTCCCAGGTTCAAAGATCTTGTGTTTATTTCCCATTTGTTTTTAAGACCTAAAATGAAAGACATGTGTTCATTTTTGTTCTTTATGAGCATTTGCGTGTGTCATATCTGCATTATATTTAAACTCTTTTTAAACAACAATCACTTTTGTTCTGTGTGACAGAGAACCACCAGACAAAGCTCAGCATGACATCTGACACCTCGAGCATCAACACGAACCGGGGGAACTGGTTTGGCTGTATGATGTACACCCTGGACAGTCGCCAGCACGTCGCAGGGCTACATATTGGGACAGACAACCATTCACGCTCACATTCACACCTACGGGCAATTTAGAGTGCTCAATTCACCTATTCCCCAAAGCACACATGTTTTTGGTGGTGGGAGGAAACCGGAGTCCCCGGAGGAAAACCACGCGGTCACGAGGAGAACATGCAAACTCCACACAGAAAGACCCTGCGCCCAACCCGGGAGTCGAACCAAGGACCTTCTCGCTGTGAGGCAACAGCGCTAACCCCTGCGCCACCACGCCGCCCTCTTCTGTCACTCCTAAGATGTTATTTCCAAAAAAGTAATTAAACAATTCATGTAATTAAGGATTAAGTGGCTGCGTATAATTGACGTTTCATTACAGGCAAGAGGTGGTATAATTACTGCGATGTACAGTGGCATTGCTTTTTTTTTTTTATAACACAGCAACACAAGCTTTGATTAAACACACATTCAACAAATACGGTATAAAGAATAATAACTGTAATACATTTTTTTAAATGTTTTAATATTGTACATATGGATAATATTGTAGTGTTTAATGAAACATCACTACTGCATAGGTAATGCTAACTTCTTCTGGTCCCTTTATTTCTTCTTTTAACGGCAGTTTTACAGTGAATCATTTTACAGCTAATAAGGTCAAGCCTACCAATGAAAATGAATGGAAGCCCCATTCGTTTTAATGTTAGCTATCATTTTAGTCTGTTAACGCCATCTGATCAGTCACATTCTAGTTAAGAAAATAAACCAGTTTCAACAAATGACATCTATAAGACCACTTAGTGGTCCATGTTAGCACACTTCCAGCCGTCCATGATCCCAAAATCTTTGTTTAAGAGGAAAAAATCCATGGCAATTCAGGTGTAGTTCAACCAAAACATCTACTCATCCTTTCCTAATCAAAGGCATCTGTCTAATCTGCAGTTATTGCAATTAGATGTGAATTAATTTTTGGAACAACTGCTCAGTTAATGCTTCGAGAGACCGAAAAAGTTTCTGTGCAATTCAACTATCACCAAAGGCATCAGCGGGGGAATTTGAGACTAATCAACAATAAGGTTCTCTGGTTTCAGTTTGATGAGTTTGTTAATGCTTTTATGCTCCGGCTCGGCTCTCACATTTAAAAGGCATTATTTCCTTAATCAACAAGGGGCTACAGTATATTACTTTTCAGCTTTTTATAATGTGAAATAAAGAATTCCAGCCCTTTCAAGCAGAAAACTCTAATTCTGCAGAAACTACAAAAGAGAAACTGTTTAAAAAAAATAAATAAAAAAAATACATATTGCGAACAATGAACAAAAAAAGAAAGTCACCAAGGAAACTCACAGAAGTGATGTCTTTAGCCACACTTGTTTATAAAAGCTAGACAATAAAAAGAACACAGTAAAAAGTACACAGTAAAAAGAAAGAAGGTTTCTTCATTACAATAGTGCAACACAAAAAGCAAAAACAGAACACCAAAAGAATACACAAGTGTGAGCAGGTGGGCATGCCCCCCTCCCCACCCGGACACTGCAATCGACACATTCCAGTATCTCAGGACATGCCTGTACCAAAATCTTGTGATATAAAGGTTCAAACATTATTACATTTTCACTTGCATTCATGGGATGTGCTGAGCAGATGCATGTCAATATCTCATATCCGCTTAAGTTCAAATTTTCAAATCGGATGTATTTATATTTGGCTACATATGCTCACATCTCCAAGAGTTGCATTTGACTCGCTCAACACAATGGTCACTAATAGCCAATTAGAACTAAGCAGCCAATACATGCTTGTGTGATTGTCTGAACTAAAAGAAATTTGTAGAAATTTGTAGAAATCCATGCTGCAACATGGTGATGCACCCTTTTCAAACTGCTGTTAACACCATCACTGAACATTGTAACATGCTTGGAGAAGAACTGCCGATTCTGCTACAGCAACTACCAGACACCCATGCTGTTCAACATTGTGCACTGAGTGATGGAGGGAGATGAGGTTTGAAGACACCCACCCAGATGTCAAGGTCAACTGTGCTCTCCTGGGCAACACAAGGGATTGAAGGTTTATATTATTCATACATTTCCCATCAACTGACCTTGACTTTTAAAGCTAGTCGCTAAGATGCGGTAATGATGTGCCATTTGCTTAATTATGTATTTTGACAGCTTACTATGGCTTCTCAGATCACACTTTAAGTAGAGTGTGAATTGTACATAAACATTTAGATGGCAAGTGCTTTGCTTTAGGGTGGATATTTGTCAACTTTTCCATGTTGGTAGCTTATTGGTTTAGCATTAGCTAGCATCGTCAGGTCAGGCAGCAAGTAGTAAGACAGCAACAAGTTAACAACCAGCTAGCAAGATAGAGTTCACCCACCAACCCAACTGTAATCCTCACATAATACAAATTCAAAAAAGTCCACTTTTTATAAACTTTCTCACAACTGCATGCAACATAATGGTAGTCTGTCGCTATAATTTGAATAAACAGTTATATTCAAATGTATGAGCAACCTTGGTCAAATGACACATTTCGTTTATTTTCTAAGTAAATATAGTTTAACACGTCCCTTTGTGGAAAGGGAACTTTAAAAAAGCATTTTTGAATTTGTATATAGCAATTTTTGAATTTGTAAAAAGCACATAATATATGTGTTTTATGTGCAAGAACCCATAAAACAAATCACATTTTATGGTTTCCAGTATGCTAAACGTAGCGAATAAATATTAAAAGGATTAAAGTGTGCAGAAGTGTGATCTCTATAGAATTGGAAGCAGAAAACCTCATTTATCCCTGAGGAAATTGCTTAATTGTCATGTCTCTCTCCTGTGGGGTTAAGGGGAAACTGAGGGCGCCGGAGCAGAACGAGATGGTTCAGGTTTCCAAG
>JBBPDC010000084.1:3108573-3119895 GCA_037974485.1 Hemigrammopetersius urotaenia | reverse complement strand
GCGCTAAAATATCAAGGTGAAAGTCATCATAGCTTGTGTAGTACAGACCCAGCTCCCAACCCAACTTTGTGAATAGAGTAACGGCGATATTTTTTTTATCGCGTGATAAGAGTCTCACATTAACGCAGCACGTTAACGCCGATAACGGCCCAGCACTATTAAAAATACACAGGGCTGGGTATGAATACTATAAAGTAAGTAAAGTTGCACAGAGGACACAGACACAATATAATAAAAAGTCCAGATAAGATCTAAATAAAAAAAATCTGTAGAAAAGAAAAAAGCTAAACACGTACACCCTCTGTTATATACAGAATTGCTTGGTATAAATACTATGTAAAATGTTTACGTGTTTTATGATATTGCACAGCCATGAAAAAGGAGAGGTTCAGGATACATTTCACTGCGTGTTGTACTTTGTAAAACTGTGCATGTGGCGAATAGAGAATCTTGAATCCAGTGAAAGTGATCATTCTGTCATACCTGAACTCACCACAGCAGAGTATGAACAGCACAAAAGTGCTTTAAACCATTCACCAAGTGAAGCAGTGGGCAGCCAGGAACACAGCGCATGGGGAGCAGTGTGTGCGGACGGTACCTTAATCAAGGGAACCTCAGAGGTGGCAATAGCAGTCTTGTGAATCGAACCCACGACTTCCTGATCAAAGTGCGAACACCCTAACCACTAGGCTGCCAGCTGCCCCAGTGATGGTGGTATTATGTGAAGAGTAGAAGCTCTAGCTTGTGGGTGGACATTAGAGAGGAAATTGGTTAAAAAATCAAGGAAAAAAACAAACAGATAAAATCACCGTCCACCTGTTACACCTTTTACAGTGTTCATATACCAACACTGAAGTGCCAGCAACAGAAAAAACTATCTGCTTTTCAGGGGATAATTTTAACATTAACAGAGATTGGAGAATTTTTGTTACATAAACCCACTCATAAGTGGGCTTCTGAGGAAACAATAGTACAGCAAGAACAAAGCAAGAGCAATGTTTATAAAAAACGGGTTATAAAAATAAGGGCATGTTCTTCCGGATTCAAGGCATGATCTCCATTCCAGCTACATTGAGTCCCACAGTGGAAACCATAACAACGACGTTTCCCTCCAGGATCAGGTTGAAAATGAAATGACTGAGCACATCATTTCTGCAAGGAGTCAATCAGCTCTGTTTAGATCCTCCTGCATACGTTCGAAACTCACTAAAGTGGTGCTTGTGGGCATGACATGTTGTTCCCATCCAGCCACGGCTTTATATTTGTACAACATGCATAACCTCCAACTCGTCCTCCACTGGCAGGCGGATGGCCATCATTATCTGATATTGTCTTTAATAGCCTGTGATCTTTCAGTTTGAATAAATGCAGCCTTTTGCTTTTTTGCCGAATATTTGCTATGCTTTTTCAAGCCTTTATCACAGAACGGCTTCATGTTTATCATTAATGGTGTCTATCTGACTCTATCTGAGGCTCCAACCACGTATTTTTATGCATTTTCAGATTTAAGGAAATCAAAAGGTACCTTTATTTTTCATCAAAGTAAAAAAAAAACCATAAGAGTGACATTAGGCAGACACAAAATCCCTTTCAGATCCTTTGTATTCGTTAGTACTTTTGGTTTTTACACTATTGTCTTAATAATATCATTAACATTTGGCTGCGGACTTAAGATTTGGCTTTTGCAAACTGGACATGGAACATCTCTGTAGAGACTTGATGGGAACTGCAGCTGAATTTGTGCTTTCAAGGACACTACAGGTCTGCACTAGTATGAAACTGACCCAGCTAATAGAGATCATAACAGACCCAGTTTTAAAGCTCTAGTTCATTGAGGTGAATGTTTAGTGTTATGGTATTTGGCAGACAACCTTATCCAGTCCCTGTAACTTACAGTCATTAGTTACAGGGACAGTCCCCCTGGAGACACTGAGGGTTAAGTGTCTTGCTCAAGGACGCAATGGAAGAACATAGGAGGTTTCAAACCTGTAACTTTACGGGTTCACAGGCTTACCCACTAGCCTACTACCACCCCACTAGGATGAACCGTTTTACATTTTCAACACATTCATGGTGTTTACTATCAATGTATTTCGTGGAAATGCAGACTGCAGCTGTTAGAGGACAGCTTCTACCTTCCAACTTTTAGGGCTTCTGTGATAAAATGCTAAACACACTTTAGAAGAGCAAACGAGACCATCAATCAACCCGACACACCCCTTTCATCACCCATTCCTCAAACTCTAGAGCTATTCCAAACACGGCTAACGTTACGAGCAGTGGTGGACAATGACAAAGCACATTTACTTAAGTACATTTTTAAGTATGTGTTCTTTACTTATCAGTTAAGAATCATTTGATATTCATCAAATCGAGTATCCCTGTTTAAAAGAAAAACCACGTGACTATAACTTTTTTTCATTATTTACTACCTCAATGAATAGCTTTGAAGTCAGTGGACGAATCTTCTTTTCTAAAGTGCAATAGGCCCTATTATGTTCATCACGAGGAAAAACAATTACGGTAAAGTATTCCTGCCCCACCAGTCAAGTTCCAAGGGTGTGCTGCATGTTTTGAACAGTTGAACTTGGTGGTTGTAATGATGGTTAAAGCTACAACAGATGAATTAGAAGTTCCTTATCAGAGCATTGAAATGTTTAAAATAAAGAAACTTTCTGACATTTTAAAGGTCTGCACTGTTTACTACGTTAAAGTCTTCATGGGGGCCGCTGGTGGTTAGAGAATTTCACCCCGAGATCAGAAAGTTGTGGGTTCGAATCCCCGGATTGCTAGTGTCATCACTGAGGTACTCTTGAGCAAGGTACCGTCCCCACACTCTGCTCCTCGGGACCCCTCATCGGTGGCAGCCCCCTGATTCACTTGGCGAATGGGTTAAATGCTGTGCTGTGGTGGGGCCACTTAATTTAATGTCAAATATTTGTGAAAGCATGTCAAGGTATAAACATTGCAGAACTGAATTCTGTTTTAATGTGTTGCCACTAAACACCACTGCGTTGCGAATGAAGTAATCCTTGCTGTGGACCACCGACTGAACTGACTGATGAAAAGCTCATTTTTGTTTAAGCTGAGGGGCTAAAGACTTATATTTTAGGTATAGTTAGTTCTAACTAACTATATTCTAAAAGATAGCTACCTCACAGACAAGTCAAGTCAAAGTCAAAGTGAACTTTATTGTCATTTCACCGTATACAAGTATGCAGGGAAACGAAATGGCGAGAGCTCTGGATCTGCAGTATATATACAAATACTTAGAAGAAATAAGATTTGAATAAAAATAAATTTAGAAATAATATAGACAGACAAGACAAAACATTGTGCAAGATAAACAATCAGACAGTATATCTCTATGGTACGTGCAAATGGGTAAGCTATATAAATATACTATACATATACAGTAAAGATCTGAGTTGCCAGAACATATTTGAGTAGCAGCATGTTCCACAGATAAAACAAAAAGGCTCCTCCATTAAAATCATACTTTAATTTTACTTAAAATAATAATATAAAAAGTAAAACAAATATCACATGGTCTTTAAGCATATCATGCATTATTTATTAAGTATGGAAATGTGTGAATTCCAAATGACTCTTTTAAACATATTTTATTCTGTTTGGGTGCAAGAATCATCATTTTAATTTCTACACAATGTGCTATGTAGCAAATGAGGAGCCATTCGAGATGCAGCCCCCCTTCGCTTTGTACCTAAGAACACTTGTATGCCATATAAGCAGGTTCTTGTAAACACTGTTCTACTGCTGGTCCTACAAGTATAACTTTCAGTGATTCATCTGGACCACCAGAGAGTTGGCTGTCTGCTCCGGACCACTGAGGAGCCCCCACTGGGCATTTGTGTGCTGTGAAAATTACCCTTGATCTACACAGAGGGTCCCCTATAGCCTCTGTGGAGCCTCAGGTGCCCAAGGACCGGAGTGGAACAGAGGCGGCATATGCTTTAAGGCGATCTTGGCAGAAGAACTGGCTCAGGCTGGAAAAGTGCACCACAGAATTTGAAATAGTGTAATTTTAGCTCCACCTACAAATGAATTCAGTTGGACAAGTTTTACAGAATAACTCATTCAGTCTAATTAATAGACTGGGCCCTACATCAGTCTCAGATATTTCTGAAGTATATAATTATAAATTGTATATATTACTGTAATAAACCATTACAAATCTGCACCGACTTAAATAGCTGCTAAAAACTGCACTATCCTCCTCTTTCTTTTAAACATTTGCACTCCTACTGCACGATTACATTTCTTTTATGTATTCTTGTATTAGTTTTATCTCTCCCATGATCTTATTCTATTGCATCGTATTTTATTTCATTTGAAATTATTTTGAACGGCCGTTTGTGTAAGATAATGTGCTATATAAATAAATAAACTTGAACGCGAATTGTTACATTATTGTTTTGTTTGTATTGTTTAAATCAAAAACACAAATGTTTTCAAAAGACCAGTACTTATATAAAACTTGACCAACCTAGCAACAGTAACTATGAAAGAATACACTTGTGGGCGGAGCACGGACACATCCTTTAGGTCGCAGTAACTGTTAATGTTGTTCCCAACCTCACGATGTGTTTGGCTGAAAGGCATTCTCACACTCTTAAATCTCTTTAAGCCTTTTTCACCTGTATCCTAGCAACAGTCGTGAGCTGTTGCAAAAGAAACAAACAGCTTTTAATGACACTGATTTATTAGTAACACATTTTCTTGTTAATCATTTGTGCCACGTCCCTAAAGCTAATAATAAATATCGTTGATAAAACTCCAGAGTAATAATGAACAAGTAAAGTACGTAATGAAACTGGAACAGTGGATCAGTATATATATGTATGTATGTATGTGTATGTGAATATATGTGTGTGTTTCTCAGGTTTTATCTTTTATAGGTGCAAGTATTGAACTGAATAGCTTTGCCATAGTTTTTAAGAACTGCTGGCAATATTTCTCCTCATTTTCAAATAAAAATATTGTTTTTTAAAGCATACATTTAAAGGAAATGACATCAATAGAGTGTTAACAGAACTTGCATAATTAAAAGAAAATAAATCTCTTGTTCAATGGCAATAATTACCTTTGATGAACTTTTAGTAGTGTTTTGCCATCCAACTGGTCTCAGTGTGAGAAGAGAGTGTCGATTACAGCAGTGCTTTTATACTTTTCCTCATTAAATAAGATGTGATTCATGGGATCATCGATCAGTATCTCATAAAGCAGAATGAGGTGCTTGTGTAGGAAGTTTTGACCTCATTTTTCCTCCTCAAAGTGAGCCCGGTGGTGAGGACTCATGTGTGAGAATGTATCAGGTAATGAAGTGTGAAATGTTTTACATTTGTACAATATGATACTAAAATTGAGTGGTATATTAAACATTCAGCTAGATTTAAATGAAAAAGAAATGCTATAAGGGCAAGGTCTTATATTCTATATGCTTTATATCTATATGAACAGGCCTCAGTCCTATATACTCATCCAGTATTGCCCCTAAAGCAGAACTAAACACAACAACAAGGAGAAGACAGGTGAGGAATGTATTTTTAGAGCACCCCTTTGAAAGTTTTAACCTGATGCATTTTAACTCCTACTCAGTTTGATTTCTGCTAAACTACTTTCACTTCTACATGAGTCATTATTTTATTGATGCAAGAAGACTTGTTCGTGAGTGCGGTTTTCTATTTTTCTGCCCGCATCTAATGAAGGTTAATTGTCAGAAAATAAGGTAAACACGTTTGGAGTGGAATCTTAAGTGGTAAACTCTCAGAAATAAAGGCTCCTCTCTGATGCTTGGCTATAAGGTTTTTTAAAAAGGTTGATAGATACAGAAATTCTACAGTACCGGGATGGTCTATAAATCTCAAAAATGTTTTCCAAACTTACATCTTTCATTTTCAAAGAATGGTGCATTGCTAGGTTTGTTCGGGAACAAAAAGCGGTTCTTCTACTACATCCAAAGTGCACTTTCTGGCCTATTTTTCAGTTGATTGCCTTATTTCAAGTTGGCTTTTTGGGTAATTAGATGTTCTTACTTCAGTCCTTATTTCATTGATGTATGACTTTTACTCAAGCATGATTTGCTTTTTTCTTTACTTGACAGATAATGATGGGACAATCTTAAACAGCACACGCTGGGGTACGAAAAATGTGAAAAACATCTTTTATCTGCAGTCACTAGAGTGGACAAGGACGTGATCTATCCCCTCATTGGGCTTCCAGCACTCTCCGCTGAGAGATACTGTGCAGTGAGCCTTAATGGAACAAGGCGAATAGTCGCGCGAGTTCATGAAGTTGTCACCGCGCGCTAAATTCTGAGACAGGCCTGTCAGACTGCACTGCGCCGAAGTATTAACCGAGTCCCTCCCCCCCTGAAGAATTGCCTCGGCTCGCCACAATTCAGCCTTTGTCATGGAGCAGACATTCCTCCGAAGTTTCTCTGGCATCGAAGCGCGCTGTGTAATTGATTATGCAGATCTGTTCACGTCTCCGAGCATGCGAAGGATTCACCAATTAATTTAGTCTCTCTAAATAATGGCTGCGGGTCCATCTTGGGAAATGCAGCCAGCTGAAACAATAATGCTGGCAAATGTGAAGGCACATAAAAAAGGGACTTGCGAGGGAGGTTCATGCATAACATGTACCGAAGCCCTTAGCTTCTCAAAGAGCGGCTGAGAAAAAAAAACAAAGTTTTTGACAGATTTGTCATGATTCGAGCCGGGAAACGTTTGACTAAAAATGTTAGGGTTGAATCATCGGAGCAATTATGATACATCCAGCAATCTGGGAAAGTGTCATTTCAGCTTATATGAGGCAGGAACGCTATAAGCCCTGAACAACTAAGCCATTATTTATTTCAATTTGCAACCTAAAGGGTTTCGGGATGTATTGAGCTTTTACAGTGTTTGCTGTTGCTTGTATTGAGAGAATACAGTCATGAGACTCACAGTCACAGGAGTAAGCATCACCTGACACTCAATGTTGCATCATAACTGAATCTTACAGTCTTCAAAACAAAGGTGCCAAAAATCTTTTTGTATCTTTTGGTATCTCAAAGAATCTGTCAAAGGACATTGCTAAAGTTTAAACAATTTGGTTCTACACCAACTGAAGGAATAAATCCACTTTCACCAGATAGCCAAGACAGGCATGGCTTCTTCAGTTAAACACCACGAGGCTAACGGTAGTCACCCAAATTGTCACTTCTGTACAAAAGCATTACCAAAACATTTCTGTCTGCTCAAACCACATTCAGATCTTTAGAACACGAGTGGCACAGATCCGTATCGGCATAGCAACAAATGGTAAATTGTTGTCATACAGCCAGACAGCTCTTTATACTACCTATACTAGTTAGCGTTGATGCTTGAGGTGTCTGACGTCATGCTGAGCTTTTGTTTGGTGTCACGTACTGTAGAACCAAAGTTATCGTAATTTGTTTAGAAACAAACAGAAAAAACACAAGATCTTTGAGCCCAGATGATCTTTCAGGATAGTCTCCGTCCACAAGTGTGTGGGGAAAACCCGCAGAGGGAGGGGGTCCGGAGAGCGGCAGAGAGAAAGAGCAGAAAACAGTGAGTGTGTAGGAGAACAAACACCGGGTTTAGACTGATTTACACAGTTTATATTACAGAGTTCTAAGGGTTAAAATGGCATAGACTTGTCAGTGTAGTTAAGGACACAGTCCTTTTGACTGCTTTGAGAGTCCCAGCCACTGACGAGTGAGATGCTGTTTGGGTGAACTGAGAGACATTTTGGTGATTCATTTTTGCGTAAATGATTTGGATGACTACTTACTTCTAGAGGTTTTTTTTAGCAACATCACCCTCTGCGCTGTAGTTCTAAACGCACAAAACACAACATCTGGACACAAGAAATGCTAATCAATTGGGGCGAGTGATAAATGTGTACATTTGTTTTTCACTGATGTAGTCCATTACAGGTTACTCCATTCTTTCATTTTAAGAGTGTACTGAAGTGACTCCTCAGTCAAGTTCTACTCGTTTGCTTCTTTGTCCTACGAGAAAGTTCTTATCTAAAAAAAAAAGGAAACGATCCCCTAACGATGATATTTATTACCCACCCCTGATCTTACAAGAGCCTAATGCAAATAAAAGAAATCTTAAAAGGGGATATTGGAAAAAAGACTACATATTTTCAAAATGACAAAAGTGATCATTACGCTTAAAGTGGTTTGCTAATTTAATGAGCAGAAACTCAGTCAATTAGGTTTTTCTATTAGGATAAACAGGAATTTTCTACGTAGGACAGTGGTGTAATTTCAGCAATAAATCCAACCAGATTTCCCCAGTGAGTCATTGGAATCGAGATGTCTATCGGGAGGAATCTGCTGTTGTCAACAATATTCAAAACCTAGACATTTTCACTGCTACAGTCTGGTGCCCAAGGCACAGTGCGCATATATATATAAATATATATGTGTGTGTGTGTGTGTGTGTGTGTGTGTTTGGGTGAGGGAGGTAGCATGACTGAGAGATTCCTCCATGAGAATAATGAATGTGGACACTAAAGGATCCTATTTTAAGCCTCATTAAAGGCACCTACCAAAGCAGTAATGCTTAGCATTTTTTTCACTCTTTCGAGTTCAATACCTAACATGAGGTCGCTAGTCACAGTTATAATAAAAGCACATTGTAGTTTTATATTAATGGGCCTGTATCTTGAAAAGCTGTAATATCCCCTTACGTAGTACATAAACACTGTTGATGTTTCAAAACCATTCATTCCTAAGTCCATTTAGTTCATAGTTGGAATGATCTGTTTTTGTGAAAAAACAACAGTTTATCAGCTAAGTTGACCTATAGTAGTTTAGCCCCGCCCACTCATGCTGAAGTTATGTGGAGTGTTTTTGGCACAATACATGTCTGCCAATATAAACAAAGCTCATGGACATTAATTCGTTTTAAAGGCACACTAACAGAAACACAATGCAGGCTAAAGAGAGGATGTTTATGTAAAATGTATCAGGTACATAAACCCGCACAAATGTCAAGTGGGAAAAAAATGAATGTAATGGAACAGAAAGTATTTCTGAATTAAAACAGAAGATAATTACTGTTAAAAGTGTGAAATCAAAGCTATTAATATATATCATGTCTACAAATTAAAGAGTAAATACACTATATGGATGAAAGGGTTTGGGCTAGGCCCCTTACTTCCAGTAAAGTTTAATCTTAATGCTTCAGCAGATCAAGACATTTTGGACAATGCCATGCTTCCAACTTTGTGGACACAGTTTGGGGAAGAAGCTTTTCTATTCCAGCAGGACTGTGTCCCAGTGCACAAAACAGCTGAATAAAGACATGCTGGAGGAGTTCAGTGTGGAAGAACTTGACTGGCCCACACAGAGCCCTGACCTCAACCCCATCCAGCACCTCTGGGATGTTCTGGAACAGAGACTGTCAGCCAGACTTTCTCTTCCAACATCAGTGTCTGACCTCATAAATGCTCTACAGAATGAATGGGCACGAATTCCCACAGAAACTCCAAAATCTTGTGGAAATCTTTTAAAGAAGAGTGGAAGCTGTTATAGCAGAAAAGGGGGACGACTCCATATTAAAGTCTATGGATTTGAATGCAATGTATTTAAAGTTCTTGTTGGTGTAATGGTCAGACGTCCCAAAACTTTTGTCCATATGAGATTAATTTCCGTAGGACATGGGAAAAATCGGAAAGCCATTGATACACAATGCCAGTTAAATGTAAATGCATTGCTAACTAATTAATCGTGCAACTGCATACTTTTAAAAGGACTATGTGACTAATGGCTAAAGAGTATCTCTGCTTATGATAAAAAAAAAAGCCTGAGAAAACTGTCTTTATTTTAACATGAGCTAATAACCAATTACACCTCGTGAACTGACGACGAGTCTGGCTGCCGGTCTGTTTAGAGATTCCGGCAGCGGCAGGAGCGTCTGAAGGACAAACACTGCTGAGGGGCATATCAGCACATACAAGCATTTTGACATGGGAGCAAGGGGACGGTGGAGACTCCTACGGTCTGCCAATTGGCCCCTACACCCCACAGGAGCAAGCCCTTACCTTGTATTCCTCTTTCCGTGAGGGCTTTGAATAGATCCAAGCCCCGAGCCCCATTACATCTCGCTGAGCTTTAAAGCTCCCAAAGCACCCAGGTCTTCATTATGGCCGCTGTATGTGGGACACCTTCAGGTCACTCCCAAGGAGGTGTTTCTTTTTTTTTTTTCTTCCTTTCCCTTCCTGATGCGGCCCTCACAAGCCGTGCCAGAAGTGTCCCGAGTCTGGAGAGAGAGAGAACAATCTGCTAAGCAAGAGATCAGTGATTTTTAATAAGGTAGATGGGCTATAGATGAAGGGAGGGGGGACTGAGAGCCGGAGGGACAGGTTATTTATTTATTTATTTTTTTATTTATCTTGGTCGATGCAATGCTTGACCGTTCCAAAGCCACAATTCGCAAACACATTAGCGTGAGGCGAGCCGGTCGCTGCCACTCTCCATTGCAGGGATTGATTAATACTCTCCATCTTGCGGCCCCGACGCAAACACAAGAGGGAAGCTGGCAGACGAACAGAACTTCCATTTGATGAAGTCCAGGATTCTTTGAGTCTAACATGACATTCAACTGATGTGGACATTTCGCCAGTGGGGCTGTCTGGAGATGGGGTGGGGGGGAGTGGTGGTTTGTTGCTGATGTCAGGAACACTGGCCGCAAGCAAGTTCAAGGATTTGTATAAGATACTTGGGCCCAAAAGTGGGAAATCGTTGCCATTTTCGAACATGTACTCGAAGTTCATTGTCAATATGACCTTTAAAAAACAATAACATTGACATTTTATCTCTAATTTGAATCGTGTTTGTTATTACCGTTCCAAAATATATTCAGTGGGAAGCATTAGGCGGAAACCCGTTTGTTTGTGTTCGGTGTTGCTATGATAGTTTCCTTGAGTGTAGCCTTCTCAGCTACAGCCTTTATGAGTCTCCTGTTTTGGAGTTTGTGAGTTTTTATTATTTCATGTGCCTAGTTTTCCATTTTTTTTATCATGGAAAGTAGTGGTGCAACGGATCAAAAAACTCACGGTTCGGATCGGATCACGGTTTTAAGTCAGGGATCGGATCAAAGACAACAAATTTAACTCGCCATTTATTCATTTAAGTATTTTTGCCCATTAAAAACATTCACCTCAAGACTTATTCCACACTATTATATAAAAACAAATTAAGGTGCAATATAGGGCCAGATCATTATTTCCTTTAATATGGACACAAACAACTTAAAATGCAGTTTAAGGTCTCATTGCTTC
>JBBPDC010000084.1:3057047-3070733 GCA_037974485.1 Hemigrammopetersius urotaenia | reverse complement strand
CACAAAGCAAACATATTTGTCTACTCCTATGTTGATAAGAGTATTAAAAACAGTATATTTAGTACAGACTTAAAGGTTTACAAAAATGATTCCTTTAAGAACCATTCATTGAAAATGCTTAATCTATGGCATCAAATATACCTGATTATCATAAACTAAAAACTCTTAGAGATGTTTGAAAGATCCCATAGAAGAACCATTTCCAGTCCTGATACATGAGAGTGAAGAATCTTTTATAGAGCCTTCATGTACTTTACCAGTTTAACTTTTTAAATTACGAGAAGGTTCTCCATGCTTTAAAAATATTCCTCATGTCTATATATTACATTTATAAAGCTGATTCTGAAAGAACCATCCTCTGAAAGGTTCTGTAGAGAACCAAAAAGCTTCATCTATGGCATCATGTACAGAGCCCTTATTTTTAGCATGGAGCTGCTTCTGCTGTAGCCCTGCAGTCCCTTAATGATTTAAACTGCAAAATGACTTCAGCCATGAATCTCATTAGCCAGGTATTTAGTAACATGCTTTCATAAAATATGATGTTGGAAAACGTGGGGTGATTCAGTTTGTGGTCTTATTATATAACATGCTTGCTTCATTCTTATTACGGGCAAGCAATTTGCCCAGAATGCGGCAATTATCTTGCCCTGGAGTTCACCGAATAGACAAGTAATTTTTGGACATGTGCAATAATGAAAATAACCGTTTGGAGACTGAGCTTGCAGTAACGGAGCTATTAGTCGAATTAAATTCATATTTTTATTGAGAGATATTAATAAGCTTCATTGTGGACAGCACTCATACCCACATTAAAGTCTGTGCTATTACTGTGACTTAATGGCTGCAGACCACTCATTTAAATCCAGCATATTAACTTCATACCGGATATTCGTCATCAGATAGATTGCCTGATTAAAACATGTATGTTTACTGTTGAGCAGAACATCCGCAGTCTTTCTGTTGAGAGGAAACTCTGCCTAAAGATAATCTATTCTTTGATCCATTGAATTAGCTTTCCTCAGTACATATTTGAATGTTTTAGATGCACAGAGCTGAATAGGCCTACTGAGTCTTGTATAAGACACTATTCATTCTAATCTGTGATCTTGCATTTTTTTTCCCCCTAGCTCGTAATGATAAGTAGACCCTCTAAAATCAAAGGGAATGCCAAGTGCTGTTGGTTTCTTATTTTCGCTCACTTCAAAAAGGGGTGCAGGACAAACACAACAGTGATGAGTCTCTGAAGACGGAGCACCAGCCTTGATGCGACAGCAGTGGGCCTAAAACTCCAACTTACCAAGCAAAGGTGCATGTAGCTCCGCCCACTAACTGCTTTCTCTGGAGGGTTTAACTTTTAGAACTGACAAAGTATGGCTCCGTGCCGGAAGTGCAGCAATTGGTAAATCATACGGCAAAACATATCCACTGAAGTTCCCCCCGTTTGTGTTAAGGTTATGCTGAGCTTTGTTCAGTGTTCCTGTGTCACATATAACCAAAGTTATTGTATTTTAAAAACAAATAATAATAATAATAATAATAATAATAATAATAGTTATAACCACTACTGGGGTTTAAAAATGTCGTCACACGCACATTTGCACATAGAAGAAAAATGATAAAAAAAATTTCAGGGTAGTCTCTGCCCACAAGTGGGTGGGGAAAACCCGCAGAGGGAGGGGTCCAGAGAGCGTCCGAGAGAAAAAACAGCTAACAACAAGTGGTTTTAGACTGTTTTACACGGTTTATATTTACTGAAATCAGATTTACCATACGCTCTGTGTAAAAGGCACATTTAAATGGAATGCACCTTATAGTCACTGTGTGAAATTAATTTTAAGCGTTTAAAGTGAAGCACTGGGCATCCACCAATGAGGGGTGTCTAGGGAGCAGTGAGGGAGGACAGTATTTTGCTCAAGGGAACCTCAGTGCTGGGATTCAAACCCACAACCTTCTGATTGCAGGTGCAACTCCCTAACCACTAGGCCACCAGCTGTATGATGTATTGCAAGACTGTAAACACAATCCTGGTTTTAAAAGATGGAGCAAAATCAGTCATTTACATTTTAGCAGGGTAGACTATGTAATCAGCCACATGTGCAATATGTTTTTTCTCTGTTTCTTTTTACATGACCCTCCCACTTTCCCATGCGGCTATCAGGTGTAAACACATGCTTTCTTTTTTACCATGCACGTCACAAATGAACCGCACATTTAGACGTTTCGTTTTGTAATTGGAGGCAGAGCGCATCTAATTGGCACCTGAAACTGACACAAATGGCTTCATACAGGCACAGATAATCTTCCTTTTACAGCATAATATTAGGTTTTCTGATTGCAGTACAGTCACAGTTAAAAAATAATAAAACAATTACTGTGCAAGGCTGCTGTTTCAGAATCAGAAAACGTTATTGATCCTGAAGGAAATGGCTTGTGTTACGACTGCACAGAGACACAGAAACAGGAACAATATAAAATATAAATAAATAAATCCAGTAAAGACTAAAATAACTCAATATAAAATATGCTCTATACACAAATGTTGGGTATAAATACTATAGAATAATAACAGACTTCGAAACACCATGTATGTTATTAGTATTAATAATTAGTATTAATAACATACATGGTGTTTAGAAGTCTGTTATTATACATAATAGAGATCAGTAGTAGATCAGCAATATTGACATAAGTAGTGATGTGTCACAAGGTAAGACTGTTGCACATAATGAAATGATTAAACAGCCAATAAGAAAACTGTGCATGATGCTGCATGTGGTAAGAATACTGCACTTAATAAGTTATTCACTGGAGTAGAATATCAGGCTTATACCTGTATTTACCTATATTTAATTATGGTACATTTTCATATCTACATTACACAGAGGGCTACTTCTGCCTTTTAATTTTCTTTTCTCATTAAGTGACACAATCTATGAACGTTGTTATTGTATGTCTTAAATGAAAGCATGATCAAAGAAAATTAAAAACTGCATGGTGTTTAATCAGCTGTGTATTATAGACACTGGCTCGCACTCTGCTAGGGGAGCTTCATGAAGACGCTTTGGACGAATGAAGTTGAAACGAAGAATTCTCAATTAAAATCTTTTCACATTATTAGAATATTATCAATTTCATTTCAAATGCTACGCTGTTATAGCACCACTAAGCCGATAACTGGACGTCCCACCTCTCCATCGCTTCAGTTGTTGGTAAACTCGCGCCGCTGAGACATCATATTCTCACTAACCGCTCCCTTCGGATCTGAGCCGCAGCCTCGGTGTCAGGCTGCATCAGCGTTGCTTGTCATCGGGTGGCAATTACAGAGCACAGAATAGAGCTATTTGCATTAACATCCACCCAAATACCCCAGGAAAATGACTCTGTCCATCACACTAACTGGTTACGTCATGGACATGGACAAAAAAAAAATCTTTTCTGGAGGGGACCACTGGTGTGGCCATTCTTGTCAATATTCCTCCTACAGAGTGTTGCAAGCTTCCAGCATTTTGACAAATCGGCATTAGAAATACATCCAATTAAATCTGGATCTAAAATGGCTGTATTTTGGGGGCTTTACTTTTTTCTTCTTTTAGTAACTGTCTGTCTGTCTGTCTGTCTAACTATCCACCCGTCCATCTGTCCATCCATGTATCTATAGACACAATCTCATTCACAGGATGAAACAACTGACAAGGCTGATAAACCTACAGACTCGAATGGCTGTTAGTTACTGTCATTTCATGTTTATAACAGATTGGAGATGATTTTGCAAAGCAAAACAAAACGAAGACCAGTGCACCTTTTTATCCGTGAGTAATCTTGCTTCGAGCACCCGAAGACCGGGAGAGGACAATGAGTCACATTTCGATGTTGTCATAATGTAAACCGCCTTAACGTGAAGGACAGTGATCTGACTGGAGCTCTGACTCAAGAGTCCATATGTATAAAGCTCCTCAGAGGAAAGGAATAGTTAAGCTTCAGTCCGAAACAAACAGGCCAGAGATTGGCATTGCACGAACAGAGGCTGTCACAAAGCAGCAGTATGGCGGTTAAAGCTCACAATGTGTGTTTACCAAACTCTGCCACTTTGACGAAGGATTTTGTTTGTTTGTATGCAGGGCATCTATGACTAAGTGAATGGAGTTTAAAGACCGCTACCTTTAGACCGCTACCTTTAACTAGATTACATTTCCGTGAGAAAATGTGAATTCTTGTGTGCTCTTACCAAGCCATTGATGGTTAAGGACAGCTGACAATGGGAGGAGCGAACTGCTCTTGCCCGGAAATGGGTGGGAAAAGTGCACAAACTAACATTCACAGGCTGATTATGTTCAGTTAAACCACAGCAATGACACGCTGTCACGACGGCGGGGGTTAACACACAGGCAGGCATCCATTCTTTGCTTTCTTTATTTGCACCGTGATGAACAGGAACAGAAACAGAATCAGGTTGTAAGGGTGATGGACTGACGGTGAGACCCATACAAAACAGAACTTAAATATCGCCAGCAATCATGAAACCAGAACACAAACAGGTGATAACAGGTGATAACAGAAAAACAGATAACAGAACCAAACAGACAAGAATGTCAAAATAAAAGACCCAGAACTGAACTAAAAAGCAGTGGCCCCTTCTGGCCACTGACCGACCCGTAACACACGCCTTCAAATGCCTCCTCTTATGCATTTTTTCCATGCTTTTTAACACTTATTGCATATTAAAACGACAAAGAAAATGGTTAGAAATGGGATTAAAAACTTTTAGTCACTTTATTGTATTTGTACAGTCATGCGGACACCCTCAGGCACATGATATGTTTTGCTGTAGCTTTTGCACAGGCCACATGTTATGTTTTATTTTTTCTACTTTTGTTCCAATTAAATAATAAAAATCTGTAATTAGGCATCATAGTCTGCAGCAGGGTGCTCCCCTTGGAGCTTATTTACACTAAGAAAACCAACAAGACATGTCATTTGACCGAGGGTGCCCGAACTTTTGCATAAGACTGTAATTAGAAGAGGCTCTTTTTTGTTATAATTTGAATTTGTTTGAAGCTTTTGTCTTAGATGAAAGAAAAACACCCTTTACATTCCCCCCCCCCCCATGTTTTTACATACAATACATAACCAACAATGGAATTAATTATGTTTTTCATATGTAATGGAATATTTAAATGTGAACTGAATTCATTAAACAGCCATAGTAAGTGTAAATATGGGAAAAAAAAGATCTGATCACGATCTTTTCTCTGGTCACGGTTGATATGAAGTGTGTGAGGTGGATGAAGAACATGACTTTTCTTGATCCAAACATATTTTTGTCCTTCGTTTTAACCTAAAACAATGGAAATAATGATGTTTTTCAGATGCAGTTGCATATTTAAGTATCAGTTGAATTCATTAAACAGTCATAGTAAATGTAAAAATGTCAAGATGGGATCTTTTCTTTATGTTAAGTCACCAAGGCCATGCTTTCCAGTGCTGTCTTGACCAACAGACTACACTGATTTACTAAAAGAAGTAGCAGGTGATACAGGTGAACGGTGCCATTTGTCCAGCGAACGTCGGCTCGTTTTGCAAAAGTCAAGAGTCAAGTTTGATCTTGCTAATGACTTTGGCTAACCAGGCCCTGTGGGTGTAAAGGTTTTTTGAAGACGGTAAAAAGTGATAATGAGGTGATAATGGAGAAACATTTCCTTTTTTCCAAGACCATTCTTATTAATGATCAGAGACAAATGGAAAGGAGAGCTTTTAGCATAATGAAATCAAAATTTTAAAGCTACGCAAATCTAATGCATTCAAATGCACTGCATTAGATATAATGAGGGTATGAATAATTATGGTTTGGGCCTCTACGGCGCCGTTGAGACAAAAAAAAAAAGCTCCAGCAACCAAATTAATCCTGAAATAACAGCTCGACTGTTTGTTAGGCCAATGACGAATGTGGTTTTCGACTCCATATGTTAGAATAAAAGAAGAAATAAAACACAACTTCCATATAAGCATAACTGTGTCAAGGACAAGATCCTTTAGTAAATCTCTAAACAGCAGAAGCCACGCATGACCCTGAGGCATGTAAGAAATACATATATTTTTTGGCTTGATGGTAAAGAAATATGAGCCATGAGGAAGAGGAGACATGACATGAGCAGAAGCGACTGGGCCAGCACTTTAGAGTCACCAAGGGAATTTACCTGGAAGCCTCCAAGCATGTTTCAGCAGTAATGTTTCTAAGACATGGCTCTTCTTTTTAGCTATTGCTACACTCTTAAAAATAAAGGCTCCTCAACAGTGCTTTGCTAAAGTGTACATTTCTGTAACAAACTTTTAAAAGGTGTAGAACCTTTGCATTATATGCAGGTTCACTGTTCATTTTGGGCGTGTCATAATTCTACAAGCTCCCACACAGAAATTTAGGATAAGACAAGACAACATAACCCTTTAGCAGCCCCACAGTTGGGAACTTTGTTACAGCAGCAAAGTGAAAAGAAAAGAAAGCGAACTAGATATACACTAATTGGACAAAAGTAATGGGACACCTGACCAACATACCAACAGGGACTTAACACGGAGTTGGTTCCAACTTTGCAGCTATTACAGTTTCCACTCTTCTTGGAAGGCTTTCTACAAGATTTGGGAGTTTCTGTGTAGAATTTGTGCCCATTTATTCTGTATTATTCAGTGTTTATGAGGTCAGACACTGATGCAGTACGAGAAGACCTGGCTCAGGGTCTCCATTCTAGTTAATCCCAAAGGTGTTGGATGGGGTTGATGATGACTCTAAAGCCTATTTTTTTGACTTCCTATGATCAGCATTACATATAAAGCATAGATTTACTGGTCATTTGAGATAAAGAATATTTCTACCATTTTAAACACATACACTCTGACTGACTGTTTACGTCAGACCGGTTTTATTTGATAAGATTTGAGCAAAGACTGGTGGTATTTCACCTTAAGGAGCTCAAAGCAGGTTAATTTTTTGTCATTTTCTTCATTTTTTTTGAAGACTGCAGTATTTTGGAAGGGTTAATGAAGAGTATATTTTTACAGTGAAAAGTTGAAAAGGTCTAGGTTGATATGAAGTGTTTGAGATGAAGGAAGAACATCACTTTTCTTTATCCAAACTTATATTTGTTCTTTGTTTTAACCTAACAAGCGAAACCGACTGGAAACCCATTTGTTAAACTGACTGTATTTCTCATTTTCTCTTCCACTCTTTTAAGTCAGTGAGTGCAATGGTAGTTCAAGACTCCAGTTTTTTGATCTGGCTGTAGCTTATTAATATCGCATGTGTGCTGATGTAACAGAGCACCAATTAAACCGCCCGCAAACTGTAAACCGGGTGCCTATATAATTGGATGTTTCACAGTATGGAGTCCATGTCTTGAATGTCTCCCTAACAACGTGCGTGTATGCGTTTTTTTTTGTCCTCATATAATGTCAATAAACGTAACTCGGCGGCTGCGTAAAGGCCAGCGGGTTTTATATGTGGTGGCTGTGAGCTGTGTTGTGACAGAAGATTGACAGCCTGTGCATTTCCGTTTTCTTTAAGTATTACTGTTCTCCAGAGCAATCTGCATCCGTTTTAAAGAGTAGAGCTGTTTAACAATGTCTGAAAGGAAACTGAACTATGGTATATTAAATGAAACCTCTTGAAAGACATCTCATGTATTCTGCTGCATGTTTTATTAGGACTATGAAAGTCATTAAATTTAGGGGCGAAGTTCAATAAAAATGCTTTTGCCTGGGATCATCCCTGGAGACCACACTCCAGTTACTGAAAGACTCGAGACAGTTCTCTTTGTATGAGTTTGAATGTGGCAAAGTCACAGTCAAGAACTAATAAAGGCATTTTTTGTAGACCTATATTGTTCTAAATAGAATATAAGAGCTTTTAAATGAGGTTTGATATAAACTATATGGACTATATTCAGATAGATAGACTGTAATATGGAGTTGGTGCTAGATGAGAAGGCCTGGCTCATTCCAGTTCATCCCAAAGGTGTTGGATGGGGTTCAGGTCAGGGCTCTGAGTAGGAGTTACAATACAGGCTCCTGCACCTACACAGCCTATAATATATCTAACAAACATACTGGACAAAATGGGTGTAGAAACTGGAATTTTAGAGCTTAAATAGCACACTATAGAGGAAGCAGGGAGCCATTCCGTGTACAAAGTGCATCAAGACAGCTTAGTGGAAGAGAATGAAAAAGACAGCCCCAGATTGGTATCACTATGGGCAGATAGTAACACCAGTATTGACATCAGGCTTAAAAGTGTAGGAATCGTGTCAGCCCTACTTTTAAACACCACAATGCTAATGCTACTTCAGTTGCATAATTAATAAAAAGCTACGTATAATCCTAGCAACATGAGCTTTTACAATCGAAACAAATATCACTTGAAATGTTTATCCCTCTGATATTTAGTTGTATTTTTCTTTCTCTTGTGGCCCTACTTCTAAGCTGCAGCTACACTCCTGAAAATGCTCCTCAAAAGTACTTTGCTAAAATGTAAATTTCTATGACAAACTTTTAATAGTTGTAGACACTTTACATTAAATGGAGGTTCACTAGTCATTTTGGGTCATTTAAAACATATAAAACATGTGCTCTGTACTATATGCTTATATGTATATATGCATATGTGTGTGTGTATACAGTGCATTAGACCAAACAGTAATTAAGATGGTGCCTGATGCTTGAGACCTAATTTTATATTAGCTTTGAAAAGGATTTGATTTAAAACATATATGCATAGCATGGCGTTTTTGTGCAAATTAGTCCCTGAAGACAATTTTATTTTACGAAACAAATATCATTTGAAATTTATAACCCTCTGGCACTTTCTGGTATTTTGCCCAGTGTCGCTTTTGGCGGAATGTGATTTTGCTTCAAAATAATACATTTTGTGAAAAGCTGTGAATTGGCAGCATCACTTCCATCAGGTGCAGCGGAACCTTTTTTTTGCATAAACCCTTGGTTTAAGACTCTGGTCTCAGTAGTAGTGTAAAGTGTCCATTTGTCATTTGTAAAAGCACCCCACTGCTCACACAGTGTGAACAGTGTGAAAATCTTTTTCTGCATTTAACCCATTCACCAAGTGAAGCAGTGAGCAGCCAGCCATGCAGCACTCAGGGAGCAGTGTGTTCCCCTTGCTCAAGGGTACCTCAGTGGTGCCTCAGTCCTGGGATTCAAACCCGCAACCTTCTGATCACACCCTAAACACCAGACCACCAGCTACCCCTCAGCAAGAGCAATGCAGTGACACCACAAGAGTTTTGCCCGTGTGGATTTATAAATTAGATGCAGAGCTAATAGTTGTTCAGCGGAGCCTCGCACTAGAAAAGAGTTGGCTGCGTTTTTCGAATCAGGAAACGTACCAGTTACGTGTACTAACCTTGGCGAGAAATTTTGACATCATTAGTTAAAAAAGCATTTTGTTGTTCGGAGACGCACTGCGCTTGAAGGCGGTGCGTTCTCGCTCCCTTTATCCCCACGTGATTATGCTAACAAATGCTAATTTTCCCGTTCCAGTCTGAGGTTTTTCCTCTCCCTTTTACAATTAGAATTCTTTTGATTGCTATCACAAGTAACCTTGGTATATCTGTTCGAATCATCTTTGATGCCTTGGAAGCTGGAACATAAAAGAAATGTCATCTGTGTTTATGGGGAAAGTTGTCCTTATTGCGCATAACGTGCCGTGCTGAAATGCAAATGAGCCCAGTGACACTGACTAACCTAAGAAGTTGTCGGCTTTAATTAATGCACTTCCTTTCCCCTGGAAAAAAAACTGCTGTGGGAAACGCCGTCAGCGGCGGCTGTCTTCGGCCTGGTCCAGTGTCGAGAGAGAGAGGGAGGGAGAAAAAGAGAAAGAGGGAAAAAGAGAGAGAGAGAGAGAGACAGAGAGAGAGAGATATATATGTAGAGAGAGAAATATAGAGAGGGTAAGAGAGACAAAAAGGGAGGGAGAGAGAGAGAGATGAAGAGAGAGAAGGAAAGTGAGAGAGAAGGAGGTAAGAGAGACAGAGATAAAGAAAGGGAAAACGAGAGAGAGACAGAAAGAGTGAGAGAACGAGAGAGAGTGAGGTAAAAGAGACAGGGCGAAAGAAGTACATGTCTTGGTACTGCCTTCCAGTTCTCTCGGCGTTGCCGGGCGTGCGGAAGCAGCAGCAGTGTGGAGCGGGAAGTGCGGTTGATTTGATTGGGCCGCTGGGGTAAATATGGAGCGAGAGCTAAGTGCACGTCAGGGTGGGTTCTGTGCTTGTCAGACAGCGGAAGCCTCGGCGAGTGTGTGCCGCTCTCTCGAGGGAGCACGTTCCCCTCGTGAGATTGAAGAACAAAAGTGGGTGATTTGTGATTTGACATGTTGCCAAAACAGAGGCAGCTGTAAGATCTTTTGAATTGTGTTAGGGGTTCCCAGGGGCCCCCGGTCGGCCCAGCTGTCTGAAACACCAGGTCCATGGTTTTCTCAAATTGTAAGTGGCATTGGATAAAAGTGAAAGTGATGTAATGGGAAGTAATGTAAAGTAATGTAATGGAGCATTATGTACATTTTCAAGAACCAAAGACACTCGTGATTTTTGTGTAATGTCTTTTTTTTTTAATGCAGATTCAAATAATCAGTACTAGCAGCTAAAATGACAGAATGCAGGCGCCTGCGACGGTGTGATTCTTCTCCCTCTGCCACACACATCGTTCGTAACTGGATTCTGCCCTTTCAGAACTGCTCCCCCAAATCCACCTAGATGGGCAAATCAGGTTGGCCTGCAATAATAACCGAACAGGAGAGAATCCAATACATTCACCCAATACACACTAAAAAGAAGCACAGTGCGCTCCAATTCAGCCCGTACAGGCTCTGGGAGCATGTGAGCTGTAATAGGATGTGACAGATAAATCAGAAGCGCTCAGGAAATTGTTGCCACGTACAGAATCAATACCTCGCTACCTGTAGCGGCTGTGCACTTAGACCTACCTTTCTGTGCCCTTCATCGCTCTTTCTGGGTAAAAGAATATCCCAAAAGTTAACCCTGTTGTCTCATACTGGACAAATATGCTGTAAGTTCTGTGAAATATCTGTTGGCATTATTTTCCAGTGGCCCAATCTCACCCTTCCTGCCCAGACATCCCTTCTAATGAATGAATTCAGCCGCTTTAAGGCGCACAAGCTCATGACACAGGTGTTCAATAGCACACACAGCTTGCACAATATTAGAAAAGCACAGGTGATAAAATGAGATGCTCGGGAGCAGCTGCACAAGTCTTATGCCGAGCATCAAGGGTTATTAAGACCCCTAGAATGGACCTGTGGAGTGATGGAGCTGTGGAGCTTTGGAATGAGTTCCATTTATGGTCCAGAACTAATCATTCAACATCAACCCGAACTCACTAATGCTGGACCCATCAAATATTCACAGCAATGTTCCAACGTGTAGCGGAAAGTCTGTAACTGCAGCAAAGGAGAGACAAGACCCTTGATGTCTAAACAGGCCAAAAGCATATACATTTAAAAAAGGAGGGCTGTTTGAAAATATGCTACATGGACAAAAGTATTGGGACTTTAATATGGAGTTGACCCCCCTTTGCTGCTAGAACAGCTTCCACTCTTCTTGGTAGACTTTCCACAAGATTTTGGAGTTTCTGTGGGAATTTGTGTCCGTTCATTCTGTAGCATTAACGAGGTCAGACAGTAATGTTGGATGAGAAGGTCTGGATCACAATCTCCGTTCCAGTTCATCCCAAAGGTGTTGGAGGGGGTTGAGGCCAAAGCTCTGTTTGGGCCAGTCAAGTTCTTCCACACTGGACTCATCCAGCCATGTCTATATGGAGCTCCTAGATGGGGCGAATTAAGGGGCGTAGCCCAAACCCCAAAAAACAGGTGTGTCCCAATACTTTTGTACATAAAGGGTATGATTGACCAAACCAGCATATTGTAATATTCTACATAAATGTTCAGGGTTACTTTTTCATCAGCAGTTGTGGACACATAAATAGTGTGATCAGATGTTTCTCTGCAGACCACGGTGCAATATATACATCAGAGACAAAACAAACAACACAATAAATGCTGAGTAATATAGTGTAACAGTATATGGTGAACAGGATGTGAACCTTTCAGAGTGACTAGTGTTGCACTGTAAGTGATTATTGCACAGGATGCAGTTACAGCATTGAACAAAGGCAACGCAGCAGTAAAGCGTTGTAAAAGGAAAGGGTCGTAAACCATTATGAATTAATAATATTTTTGCACCATAGGTATAATATTGCTCAAGAGTAAAGGGTGAAGAAGGTCTACATAAATAAACTACACAAACAAAGTTGGAAGCATGGTGTTGTCCAAAATATCTTCGTCTGCTGAAGCATCAAGATTGTCCTTCACTGGAAGTAAGGGGCCCAAACCCTGAGAAACAGGTGTTCCAATATCTTTGTATAGTAGATATATATCTGTTGTGGGTGACAAGAGGGAAAGAAATCCCAGTAGGAATAATTAACAGCAGCGAAATTACACATTAATTGCTTGGCAAAATTTGAACATTTAGTAACACGCACTGGAAAAAGAAGTAAAGAAGCAAGCGAGTGTTTACACTGAGGTTTTTTTTTCTCCATGTGCATTTCGGAGCGCTCCCTAAACCCATTTCCTTGAGCTGCGGCCGAGGGCATGGCGCCGTGAGTTTTATATAAGAGAGAGGCTCTTTTTAATCCCGTCTGATCCTTGATGATGCAATGACTGAGGTTTCAAGGCAAACTCGCAGCAGCCTAGGCCTCTCAGAAGTGTTTAACGGTTTCGAGACAGGGACAGTAAGACATTAGAAGCCGCTCTCCTGGGGTTAGTCCGCTGCTGCCCAACCTTTTAGGCTGCAAAAATTCAAATAATAATAATAAAAAAAAAAATCAATCCCGAGCACATTTGGGGAATCAATAAGCTAATAAAGGATTATAAATAATGTCCACCGTGTCAGTTTTATATTCATTTTAAACATACTTCACCCCCCTCTTGTCATTTCTTTCTTGGTTGTACTTCTTGACTCGAGCCTTTGAGCGATTGCCGGGGTCCTCGCGGGTCACACTGCAGAAAGTTCATTTTAAATGGGTGGGAAGAGCCTTAGCTGAAAGGGCTTCTGAGAGGCTGGAGTGGCTAAAACATTTGATTGCTAATATTAGAATCAGCTAAATACGTGAAACAAAATTGCTTTATATGTTATAGATACTCAAGAGGTTGGCAATGTTGCAATGTATTATTGTTATTGAGATAAATTAAGTCCTAATGTCTTACCTCTAGAACTGTGAATAACTCTGTGTACTATATAATATATACATTTACCTATTGACAAGGGATTCAGAGATTATAATAGTCACATTTTGTTTGTCTGAATTCTGTATTAATGCAGTAAGTGACTAAAAGCACTGTGCCATTAATGGAATAATCATAAAAATTTGTTCTGATCCTCACAGATGTTTGAGCAGATGTTTAAGTTTCTGCTTATTTTTTTTTAGCTAGACACATTTTTTTAGACCGATCATCCCACTTCCTAAAAATATAATTGTGTTTGAACTAGTGCTGGGCCGTTAACGCGAGACTCTTATCACGCGATAAAAAAACTACCGGCGTTAATCTATTCACAAAGTTGGGTTGGGAGCTGGGTCTGTACTACGCAAGCTATGATGACTTTCACCTTGATA
>JBBPDC010000084.1:3038667-3056504 GCA_037974485.1 Hemigrammopetersius urotaenia | reverse complement strand
TTTTAATCTAGATTAATGTATATTAATCTCAAGATTACAATGAAACTAATCTAGATTTAAAAAATTAATCTATGCCCACCTCTAGTTTAAACTCAAATTCAGAATCAAAAGTGCATTTTATTCTTTGGTGTGATGGTACTTTATACAAAAACAACACTAAGTATAATGACTAATGTACTAAAGTACAGGTACTGAAAACAAACAGAATAAAAACAGTGCAAATGCTGTACAATACATTACTAACACTACAAAATACAAAATATACCCAAGAGCTAGGACAGTAATTGTGGTCAGAAATAAAGTGTAATGTAAAATAGATGAGCCAGATGTGCAGAGTGAGGAGGGGTGGCGGCAGATCCTGTGATTTGGGGTCAGGGGGCTTGCTGATGAAATATTCACTGTATTTCCTATTTAATGTAATGTGAAACTAGAATATTAAAATGACTTCAAATGGCAGTTTTTGATTTACCTTAAACACCAGTAAACTCACATTATCACCCTGCTCCCTGTATAATGTGATATATATACATGTGCCTGAAATCACCATGGCTGTTTGTTAGACAATTCCTATGAGGGACTATGGAGCTATTTGAGACAATCTGAGTGTGAGAGAAGGAATATGCAGTTGCTGCTGTATTACTTTCGTGAGCAAAAACACGTATTTCTGTAAATGTTTTTGCAATGTCCATTCTTAAGCAACGACATCAGGCAAAAGATTATTAAATGACTTTCATTTGTTTTGATTGGTGGCTGGAGGTTTTAACCCTCCCTCAGAATTAATAATAAAAATCTAGTCTATGTAGTCTATGTTGTCCACTGCTTTATAAAAGTATTAAGCTCATTGAGGACATGCATTACAGTGATTGCATCACAGGTGAGGGAGTTTTAATAATACCTTCACTTGTGAGTACTTCAGCCAGAGGAGTCAGCCCACAGTGCTCTTATTCGTTTACTTTCCTCAGTGCTTGATTTTTCCACCTGTTGAGATATCTGGAAATCGTTGTTGTCTATGGCATTTTTTAAACGGTGCCCTTAGTCCCTTCTGGCTTAATCTAAAATTTAAAGAAAAATATACAGTACTATCATTTTGTGAATTGTGCCGTTATATTTCCTCTTCTTAAACAGCTGGAATCGAAATGCACCGTGACAACTTCCCCCTTGTCATTTTCTTCATTGATTAGCCTCTGGGGAGTTTTGTGAGCTCAATACTTGGGAAAGTGAAGCACACAGAGCAGGTTTTGCCTCCCCGTCCATCATAAGTGTGTTGCTCCCCTGGGTGGACGAGGCCTTTAGGTCCTCTATTATTACAGGCTTGTGTGATGTCAACCTAATGATTGGATTAAACAGCTGGGCAGGCATGTACAATGAGTTGCATGGGTATCAGTGCCTCTGTCTCTTCACGCACACACACACACACACACACACACACACACACAACCTCTCACTGCTGGTGGGGGTCTCTAGAGATGGCGAGTCCAGATGAGTACTTGGTATGCAACGCACACATTTGCTCCTCATTATTGCCGAGCCCAAGTGATGGCCCGCGCCCCGAACGGCCTCTCGATTTAGCGAGCGTTGCCTAGTTATCATGTGATCACCCGCAAGAGGGACAAATCCGCCGACATCCTTCGAAAGTGCTCTTTTTTTTTTCTCCCTCACTTGACGTTTGAGCTTTCATTAGATTCGATAAATTCAGTCGTGCTCGCTGCCAGTCTCCCACCCCAGGCACATTAAATTTACTTCATTCAACATATTCAAATATGTACACAATGAAATGGTTTTGTTTTCCAGATTATTTACTGTTGGGCAATAATCATCAAGTCAGTCAACGTAATGCCGTTTGTTAATATGAAGAGAATTCTTTTCAAAAATATAGTCCAAGATTTGCTATTAAATGTATTAAATCTACATCGCCTATGGTGTGCTGGCACCACTGGCCCCAAGATGGGCTCTAGGTACCCACTACTCTAGTGATTGATGGATGGATTGGATGGATGAATCTATCTTGCGGAAGTTAAGCAAGTCCAGTTGTAGAAACTGGCTGAGGCCCTACCTTTTAAAGCACTCCCCCCTCCCACTTGATGTTTTGTCAGAGCCGATACACCCGTGCCCACTCCAAGACCCAAGACCCCCATCTGGCACAATGCACTCTGCTTTTCTCTGCGTCTCTCCCTCAGAGTTCCGGCGAGAGAAAAAGGAACGAACATGTTTTTTTCAGCCTTTTGAGAGAGGCAAATTCCCAGTATTTGGAAGGATCGCGACCGAGGTCAAATTAATCCCCAAGAATATAATGGCTTTTGTTTAAACCAGAATGTCTGACACGTTTTTGTAAACAGCCCTGCTGAAAATCCGATTATATTTCAAAGCACTCATATGAGGCAAGAATACATTTCTGCGAGTTATAAGTACGTTGACGCACTCCAATCGCACTAAAATTCAATTTGATATATTATAAGCACACATTTGAATACGAATTCCAGTTTCACTGGGCGGTCGGGAGCCTTCAGGGCAATTCTAATGAAAGCATGTTTGCAAAGACATTTTTCTTATTTTTCCTTTCTCTGTTAATTACGTGAGTCATTGTTTGTGTAGTTTTTCTTATTCGGCGAACGCTACTGTTTCAGTGTCGTTACCTTGTTGTCTTCTGACGGGTCTTTGTGGAACCGAGGTCGGCGTTTTTTTTTCCTTTCCTTTCCTTTCCTGACCTCATTAACGTTCAATATATGCCCATGAGTCCATTTTGTCGAATTATGCTTCATGACCTAACAATCCTTGTTTTTTTTTGTTGCCAACACAGTGTGACCAGAAACGTCCATTATTTTCTTAAGCATGCAGGTTTCTATAGCAACAGCTCTTCCAGGCCGAACAGAATGGTGGGTCAGAAGGGTAAAGTAGAGAGAGAGAAAGAGAGAAAGTGCTAGGAATTGCATCTTAATTTTTAGCATTTATCTTATTATGCTAGAGGAGTTGATTGATAATTGAGGCGTTTAGGACTGTGGGTATGTCTCTCTGGCTGCAAGTGGGACAACACGAAATCCGCAGAGTGATGCAGCCATATGGCATTTCATAATTTAAGTGGTTATTTTTGTCTGTGGTTTGTCTGACGGCCGCTGAAAAATACAGGCGAATTTCCTACACAGCCAGGGACAAAACGCTAATAATAAGGCTGCAATCAGTCTATAAAATCTTATTATCTGCTTTGAAACGGTTATGGCTCAGCCACGTCCCGAAAAATCAGCCTTTCTATCAAAGCGGTGAGCTAGCGGGCGGGCGCAGGTTCACATCTCCGCCGACCTCATACGAAGGTTAATGTTCTAATAGTATTGCTCTTATTTCCACAGCAGCCACTGTCACGTTTGCTATTGAAGTGGTTAAGTCATTCTTTTCTACGGTGCCCAGTGCCTTCCTCCATGACAGTTGTCTGACTTTGCCAAAGGCTGTAGGGTCACATTTTTCCTAATCCTGTATCCTGTATTTTTTTCAATCCGTACATCATCTCGCAATCTAATAGCAAACTGATTTACTAGAGTTGCTGTCAATTTCATCAGATACATTGGTGATCTCTCAGAAATGGCACATGTCTTTGTTCGGCGGTGGAATTTAATGTTTTAATGCTAGTTTTGTGCTCTTCAGTACTGCATTGTAAAACGGCATTTATAAAATGGCTCCCAGGGTTGACATGTATAAAAATATATCTGGTTTTATACGTTAGCCTTCTTGTTTTATGCTAGCACAGTGTTAATGGGATATATATGATACCAGTAGATATTATGTACTTTGTTGGTCAATCTGGTCATAAAAAAACAATGGATGTTGGCAAATTTCTCTAGTTATTTAGAGATCCAGGCCATTGAAATCCCATCAGCTTTAAAATCCCACCAAAGATGATGGTTTTTGTTGGCCAGTGTAGCCAGATTTGTTAGACCAAAAAGTCAGGCCTACAACATACTAGATACATAAAAGCAATCTTTTGGCAAGATCTGTCTTGTGGCTCAAAATCTTTGCTAGAGATTTTCTCTGGGTTTGTTCCGTATCCTGGCTAAATCTTCCTGAAAGCCAGTTCCTTTCACTTTTTTTCTACACACAAACCATACTGGGCTGCGTTTCCCATAGGAAAGACAACTAGGTGAGAGATCTCCCTAAAATCTCTAGCCCAATGTGCCCCAATACTTTTGTCCATATGGTGTACTTTACTATGGTGCACAGTAAAGCAAAATTACTGTTAATGACAATTGACTTGCCTGAAAAATCTAAGCTAGTCTCTCCAAGTACATGTCACTTCTTTGTTAGCTGACGCTATTTCACATTGTAAAGCTAACCTAGAGTTATTGATGCAATTGACACCAGAGATAATGTCCTTTGTCAGCTGATGTAGTCAAATTTCTCAGACTGAAGAGTCAGCACTACCACACGCCAAGCTATTAAACTGTCATTAAAGAAACCTTTAATGTTGGCATGTTTTCCCCAGTTGTGGCTCCAACTCTTTTGCTAGGTGTTCTGCAGAGTTTGTTGAGTATCAGGGCTTCCATTAGGCCTTTCAGCTGTTGCTTTCTTTCACATTTCTGCCACAGAAATTAGACTGGGCCGTGGAAGCTCAGGCAAATCTCGGCAGTTGGGTTGTAATTTTGCTCGGGTCTCACAAGCTTTATGTAGCTTAGCAACACTAGGGCATAGCAGCTGCTTTTCCTTGTTAGGAACTGCATGTCCCCATGTGTCCAAGAGCGCTCATCACTCCGTCTTCACTCAGCGGGCAACTCAGTGAAGAAGACCTTGGCTGTTGTTGCTTTGTTGCCTCAACAGTGAGGTGCTATAATTGCAGCTTTCCTTGGGATGGAGGGGCGGATTAGCGCCGTGCTCTATGTGTGTGAGTGAGAGGATGCTCCACCATTTAGCAGAATGAATGGGCACTTGCTGAATAGAGAGATGATGAAAAACCAAAACAAAACCAACTAGCCAAGCAATATTATTTGCTGCCTTCGCAACAAGAATCCCGGCCCAGTATTGAATGTAAGAGCATTGTTTCCTTAAAAGCCACACTGCTTGAGGCTTTTCCAGACACGCTGCAGATAGCGCTATCGCCATTGTCTGCACTGGTTATCAGCATGGCCCAACCTAATCAGGCCTGCGTTTTTGACTCTGCAGCTGTTCCACAAGCCCCTTACGGCTGCTTAGGAATGGGACCTTTGAACCTGGCTTCGACAGGCCCCAAGCAAAGCAGCCCCACCCACCACAAGCCACTTTGTTCATTACCAGGTTGCAACAGCAGCCCGTGACTCAAGGGTCAGGGGGGTGTCGAGCGGTCCCCGGCACAAACCGAATCAGTGATTTAATCAGTGATTGCTCACTCGCACGTTCCCGGTTTAACACAGCATGAGGCACCCCAGAGCATGCCGTGCCTTGCCGACCCTATTATCCCCGAGTCGCGGTACATGTAGCCTCTCTGTAAGCATCCTTAAGGTGAATTTCACCCTCAATTTACCACCGCAATGCGGTCCCCCTCCGAGGTGTCTTGCACCTTCTATAATTTGCATGGCTTGTGGGTGACGGTCGGAAAGAGCCGTTCTCTCAGCCGTACTCCCGGTGACATATGTTGCTGGCACAGCAGTAAAGAGTGCACGGTACCGCCTAATGAATTACGGCTTATGCCCCCCCCCCCCCCCATTTATGCCAAGGCTGCGAGCCACAGGGCTGTAAGGATCAAGAAGAAACAAGGTTAGCACGCATGGAATCGATCGCTTTTAAGAAGTGTTCACTTTATGTTTGATTGCCTCCCTGGTTCAGGCATTTGTGTGTGGGTTGAAAGACTTTTGAGTATTTCAAGATTACAGTTGTTTACTAGCTATGAAGACTTATGGTTATATCTCGCCTGAGCAATATCCTCTATCATAGAAGCATTGATTGGGTCATTATGTTTCCCTCAGTTTTCTTTGTTTTGCGCTAAGGAACATAATTATGTGAAGCAAAGAAAACTGTACTTTGGAATTGTGGACTGAACGTGAATCTGGACGTGAATCAAGAGGTTCCTCCATCGTCGTTTGCAGGTTGCAGTTTCCTTGTAGGCTTCTGAAAGAGGGTTCAAGGCAACATCATGTTTCTCCTCACGTAAACACTATATTCAGACTTCAATACATCCTCAACCATACCTACATTCTCACTCTGGTTTACAAGGTTTATATCAACGTTGCAGTTTGAGGCGCATGCAAGCACATTCACAATTACTGAGAAGTACAACGGGAAGGATGGCGAGGGTCACGAGTAATGAACGGGAAAGAACTTCTTGCGGGTCTGCTTCCTCCGCTCAAAACAAACTTGACATGTGCGCCGTCCCTGCCAAAAGGGGCCCTTCCTGGCGTAGGCTGGGGTGCCGGTTTGTGTTGTTGTTTTCCTCATTATTATTCGCCATAGGACCCCGCGACTGCCGAACCTTTTCAGAGCTGTCGTGAATAGCGACTAATTGTGCTCCCCCTTCCTCTTTTCCAACCCTGAAGCAAGAAAGGCTGCTTCACTTTTCTTCCATACACCTTTTTTCTGCGGCGCAACATACACACCTGTGTTAGAAACAGCAAGTACAAAGTAAAGGGACACTTTCGGGCCGAGAATATTTCTGAAATTGCAGGCTTCAGCTACAGTTTTATAGTTTGTGGTCCATGACCCAACATCTTGTAAACAAAAATAATTGGATATAGATACATGTATTGTCATATAAATGGCTTGAGCAACATTGTTTTAACATACACACAATTGCTGTAAAAGCGATTTTACTCTGCATTGACAAAAATTATGGTTCTTGGTGTATGGTTCTAGGAAAACTTTAGATTATGAAGAGTATTTATGATGAAATGAAATTCTAGGTTCTTCAAATTTACCATTATGTTCTTTTAAGCCTCTGCAGAACTCTGGAAACTACATATAAAATCTAGTCTACTTTTATTACTGCTTGTAAAGCCTCTTTTCTAAGCCATGGCTAAAAGGGTTCCTACCAGAAACACTTTAAAATAGTCATTTGTCCAGAGGGCGCTCACATGCTGGATTTGAACAAAATCGCCAGTTTGTGGAATGGGCTTTTCTCAATTGTTCATTGTTGAGCGGCTTTCACTCTCCACCAATGCCCTCCATACATCGAATTAATTATTTATACCATCTCTCGAATGCGTAACTGGCTTCAGAAATGCGCGTGAGACAGACAGTCTCAGCAATGTTATAAAAAACTATTGTATCGTCTTAAAGTGTTTTTCCCCTTTTTTGCTTGTGTTTTCATATTTATGGCCTGAAGTGCAGGCCTTCACTTTTGCCACAGTTTGCCACAGACACTTCCATTTGCACCAATAGTTCTTCAAGTAAACCAGTGTGGTTCTTTTATGACACTGATGACTTTCCTTTATTTTTGTGTACATGTACAAGTGTGAATTTTGCGTTTCTGAAGCTACTTTATAATGTCAAGGCTTTCTGAGTGTATTTCTAAAATTACTAAAATGAAACAAATATAAACGGTGTAAATCAGTCTAAAACCACACACTCACTGTTTGTTGCTCTTTTTCTTGGCCGCTGTCCGGACCCCCCACCCACTTGTGGGCGGAGACTATCCTGAAAGTTCTCTAGGTTGAAAGATCTTGTGTTTTTTCTGTTCTTTTCTAAGACCTAAAATAAAAGAAATCTGTTCATTTTTTATCTTTATGGTCATTCACATTTGACATCATTTTTGGAACCCCAGCAGTGGTTATTATTATTACTACGTATTTTTAAATGACAATAACTTTGATTCTTCATGACGCAGGAACACCAAACAAAGCTCAGCATGACCTCTGACACCCCGAGCATCCATGAATTTCCGAATAATTAGCAATTTTGCTATATAACGACAATTTACCATTTGTTCCACTTCTGACATGGCTCCATGCCGCTCGCGTTCTAAGGGTTAATGTTTTTACGACGGTCGCTTTAGTCGTTATGCAGATGCCAGTTGCTTTTTCGGTATGACGTTATAGCTTCAACACATTTTTTAGCCTTTAATGGCAAAGTTTATGGCCTTCTCATAGTAAATGGTAGTGGCTAGTCTGGACCTTTGGCTCTCTGCCATGACCACTATCATTTTAAAACCATGGAACAGATTTCTTAAATCCTTGTCTCTGAGCGGGTCATGGAGCCCTTCTTTGAGCAATAGCAGCTCCGGGCAATGCATGAGCCGTTATTTTGTCTCCAAACTGATTTGCCTTTGTTTTGTTTTGGCTTCTCTGGATTCTATTACCACTGATTGTATGTTAGCAGAGGATTTGTTGGGCGAATTGACAGTTGTGACAACAGACTGTCAAGTGAATTGCCCAAATCTTCCAGCAATCACCCAAATACAGAGAGACAGACACTTTAGATCTTAGCAGAAGACGCGGGGGGAAAGAGTAATATCCACGAAGGCGAGACCAGAGTCAGGGAATTGACACTCGAGCAAGGGCAGGCGATGACATGGAGAGCATTTGATGCTAAGACCTTTTTCTCTCAGCTGTAAGAGCCCTCCCTACCTGCAGTGTTGGGGGTGAGCTCCAGCCTGTCGACTGAGGTGAAAGCTCTCTCACTCAGGTGAGCTCAGGTGTCGCTCTCTCTTTCAAAGAAGAAAAGAATGTTCCCCCTGAATTATTGAAGAACCCCGACCTCTTCATCCAGAGGTACTCCTGAAGGCTTCCAAAAACTAAAAGGTATTCAATACAGGAAGCTATAAATGAGCTATCGCAGCCGTGTTGTCGACCCTGTGTGAGGTTATGGCATGATACTGCCATATGTGGTCACGATAATGCAGGTAATTCGCTGTGGTAGTGATAATCACTATAGGATACAAATCTTTTTTTTCTCTCTCTTTTATTTTCTGTAATAAATTGTTAAGCAATGCTTTGTCATTATCTGTGAAAAAAAATGATGGTGCAAAATTAGGTATAGAAACTACTTCTACTTTACAAACACACTGGTTCAGACCCATGAGACATGGTGAATGCTATTTAATGGCCCATCATTTGAAGTCGTCACACTAGACGTTCAGTTTATGTGGCAATGGATTCAAGCCTAATGCAAAGTGATTGAAATCTTGTTTATGGGGTTGATATTTTCTACGAGTTTTAATGTAGAATTCATAAAGTTATTCATTTTGTGTGACGTATCAGGAATAAAACTCCAACCTCTGTATGAGAATGAAAAATAAATAGTGGTATCATTCATCTGGGTTGCAGCATAGTTGAGATTTAAACCCTCTGTTAGGGCAAAACCTTAAACGACCTGTACTGTGAGAACCAAAGTTTAAACTAAACAAGGTTGATGTAATGCACAGTACATGTGTGCAAAAATAGCTGCAAAACAGACCCTTGTTTTTGTGAAGTTGCAGTAACCTATTCATTAATAAAAGATAAAAGATAAAATTACCCTTCATTAGTCCAACAGGTGGAATATTTACATTGATATATGTATCCTCTTATTCAGTCTAGAGCAGTCTACACCATTCATGATGTATTTCAGAGCAGTGGTTTTGAATGAGGCATAATACAGGTTAGCCAGTCATAACAGAGGTTATGTATCGCTTTCAGTGGCACTAACAAAGCAGCCTTTTTAATCTTAAGGGATTAGGAGAAGTTGGAAAATTTAGGTTGGGTCAGGTAAGGAGCACAATAAAACACAAAACAGTAGGATATGGGCCCAGTTGTGCCACTTAATCACCCAGTGGTTTAATTATGTATGTGGAGTTTTCATGTTCTCACTGGTTTCCTCCCATAGGCATGTATGCCTAGTGAATTGAAGATGCTTTCCGCTGAGTGGGTGTGAGTGTGACCGTGCTTGTCTGTTCACCTGCCCTGCAATGGAATGGTGACCTGTCTAGTGTAAATAATCTCCCCGTCAAGGCTGTGTCCTTGGCTTTCACCCTATGGCCACTGGGCTAGACTTACGTGACCTTGGATAGGAAAAGTGGCTCAGGGAATGGATGGATGGTGAATAAAAGGTATGATTTTTGCCCCTTAAAATCAGAATTGAACTGAATGCAAATGTTCACATTGGATATTTCTGCCTAATTTGAATATCCTAATGTCATAATTACAATTTCAGTCACACTAAGTTTCGGTGCCTGAGTTTTGTCGGTACTTAAATGAATACATTGAATACATTTTCAAATGTGGCGCTGGTGTTTTATCTGTTCCATTTGATAAGACTCCCCATAAATTGAACTGTCATGATATGGATCACGTATCGTGAAAAACCCTTCAAATACTGAAATGTTATTTTTGCCTTCACTCTTCTCAGGTGCTACCCAGTGATCGCTACAAGGCCGATTTTAGCCCAGATGTAAAGCCTCATTTCTCACCCATGGCTTAAATAAGTAGCGCTTTAAAATAGTCATATGTCCAGGGGGTGCTCACGTGCTGTGTTTGAAGAAAATCACAAATCTAAAGTGGGTTTTTCACAATTGTTCACTGCAGCCTTTGCTCTCCACCAATACTCTCTGTACGTCAAATTAATTATTTACACCATCACTCGAGCACATGACTGGGCTTTGCTTCAAAAATATGTCCTAAATCTGGGGAGCACTTCTCTGCACCGGCCAGACAGTCTCTGTCTCAGCAACGTTATATAAAGCCGTGCTCTTTGGAGCATTCCCTTAAATTAGCATTTGTTAGCAGACATGCAGTTGTTTATTTTTAGTCGTGTGCGCAAAACCGCTATTTGCTGTGCAGTGGGTCTAAGAGGCTTGGTGTGTGGTTTTGTGCATGTGTTCTTTAGCCCCCCCCCCCCCCGCCCCCCCCATACCCAACCCACACAGTTTGTGCTCTTTTCCACAAGGCAACTGATGTTTAGCTACATGTCATGGCCAGCTGAACCGCTCGACTAATACAAGTTGCTGCTTTCCCATCATTCATACAAAGGATGAATTATGAATCATGACGTGTGCACGGAGGCTATGAAGACGGAACATATTGGCAGGCTTCATCCTCTGTCATGTGCCCTCGGTTTTGGTAATGCATAATTAATGATGGTTATGACAATTATGAAGCACACTGAGGCAGGCGTGTATTGGACACCTTATCAGATAAAAAGATTAAACATCATAAGAAAATAATAAACACAGTGCGCTTGGATAGATGAGTGTTGTGGGTGGTGCAGTCGGGGGAGTCACAGTTCTCAATGCCATGGCAACAATGTAAAGGAAAATAATGAAATAACCACACCTCTTGATGTGCTGCACCCAGCTGAATGCAACCCACTCCTATGTTAATCAGCGTGTTCCTGGCTGCCCCCTGCTTCACTTGTAGAAAGGGTTAAATGCAGAGAATTTCGTGCTGTTCACACTGTGTGCTGTGGTGTGTTCACATATGACCGAATGACTTTCACTATTACAGTACTGAGCAACCTGCATGTGCCTTCAGGTCTAGTTTTGCTAGCAGCTTCTACCTAAAAACAGCACATACTCTTGTTATACCAAATATCAAAATAGCATTCAATTGTACTTTAGGTTGCAGGAGCAGTACAGCAGTGATATAGACCTCAGGAGGGTCTATCAGCCAGTCAAAACACGTTCATACAGTGATGCTTATCAAGAAATTATGTTATGCTTAAGTTATGCTTAGCAAACAGCTATGCTTACTAATAAACAGTAGGTGTCAGGAAGCAGTGTAGATTTAGGGCGTCACCTTGTTTCTGATTTGTACTTTGTAAGCTTTTTTAAAATGACAAGTATTTTTTTTCATATAAATTCACTCTCTGCATATGTGCACAGCTTGCAACAGCAGTTCGGTTTGTACTGAAACCATGCAAAACATTTTTAATAATAAATGGACTAACCTACGTCACACTAGTCATCATCAAGTGCTTCGAGAGGCTCGCCTGAAATCACGGCTGCCCCCAGCAGAGAATGAGTACACGCCCCCCGCCCCCCCCAAATCTCACAGCATGCTACAGAGGGACTATAAAGAGCATTCTCTGTAGCTGCATCTTGCCGTGGTTTGGAAACTGTGCCGCATCCAATCACAAGACCCTGCAAAGGATAGTAAGAACTACTGATCCGATCAGGGTCTCGCTGCCCTCTATTGCAGACAGTTACACCATACACTACATTCGCAAAGCCTCCAGCATTGTGGATGACACCACACACCCCTCAAACATCTTTTCATTTCTTCCTTCTGGCAGGTTTCACAGCATCCAGGCCTCCACTACCAGGATGATGAACAGTTTCTTTCCCTAAGCCATCAGAATCTAAAACAAAAACTGAGTAACAAACTGCACATCACACACACACACACACACACACACACACACACGCACACACTCGCACACACAGACAGAACTGCTACCTTTCTCACAGTAACACACTAAACTGTGTGTCACACACTAAACTGTGTGATTTTTTTCTGCTGCTTCCTGTTCTTGGCACAATTATTTTTGCTGTCTACCGCATTTTGTGCATTTCTCTGCATTTTTTTGCACAATTAACAACTCTACTGCTAGAATACAGTATGTCATGATGTTGTGATCACCATGGTCCTCGAGGAAATGATCCGAGCAGAGTCAGCTCAGAAACACTAGCAACATTTAGCCTTAAGATAGATCCTCTATTTTATATACATTTCTTTAACTGATAAATAAAGATTGTCTGTATTAGTTAATGTTTGCCCTGCTATATATATAAGGGCTAGTATTGTGAGGTGGAAGTGTGTAAGAGCAACAACGGCTCAACGGCACATCATACACACACACACACACACACACATACACATACACACATACACAGACAGAGACACACACCTGCTATATCTGACCCTGTCAACTATAAGGGCTAGTATTGTGAGGTGGAAGTGTGTAAGAGCAACAACGGCTCAGCCACAAAGCAGAAGACTTCGCTGTGAGTTTTCACAGCGTGGGGCTGCAGGCAACTGCCTCACACAAGCCTAAGATCACTATGCACAGTGCCAAGCATTGGTTCGAGTGGTGTAAAGCAATGGGCACAAATTCCCACAGACACTCCAATATGTTGTAGAAAGCCTTCCCAGAAGTGTGGAGGCTGTAGAGCCAAAAAGGGTGGCCAATTTAGTATTGTCAGTATGTTCCATAGCCCATATATATATATGTATATGTATGTATATGTTTAGATGTATAGGAGCTTTGTAATGTATGTACCTCTTAACTGCATATATGGTAAGAAGAGCACCAGACAGAGTGTTGCACTTAACAACGTGACTAGAGTTAAATAGCATGTCAAAAACAGCCATTTCAACCTTTTCAGTTGAAAAAGATTGAGAAATGTTGTCGTTTGGGGTTTATAGTGTAATTAGCAGCATCTGTTTGAATAGAAAATACTGAAAGTTTTATTATTAAATTGTTTTATAATAATAATAATAATAATAATAATAATAATAATAATAATAATAATAATAATAATCCAAAAATTGTTAAGCACATAATATTCTTTTTCATTTTTTCAGGGTAGCTTTTGGAAGGATATTGCTATATCTATTTTTTTCCTAAACTTTAGGAAAGGAGGTTTTACCTGCTCCTTACATCATACACACACACACACACACACACATACACACATACACAGAGAGAGACACATACACATACACAGACACAGACAAGGACAACCAGGAATATTACTCATTTTTATTTGCGGTGTGGACGTGCATATAGTGGTAAGACAAGCTTGTAACTGCATAAAAGGAGCTTTTGATTAGTTAAGTGAAGCTGGAACACACAGAAATGCTCATTTAATGAGCTCAACACTGTATGGTGAACCACTAAGAATGTTAGAAAGAAATGAATGGGTCGTACACACAAGCCTGAACTGAGAACAAATAAATGTCTTTCTGTCTTTTTTAACTAATATTTTCTTTCGAGTTAGCATGATCTCAGTGTCCAGTTCCAAAGGCTTTCCAAATTGCTGTCTGATCAGACACTTTCTGCTGCAAATTCGGGACTGAGAAGATGAAGCAGATACTTGTTGACCTACTTCTTGCGTTGTAAATGAATGGAGCGGCGAAAGAGAGGCTTTTACATTTAATACTGCCAGAGCCTTCACAGAGTCCCTGCTCAAGCCGAGCAAATTCGGAGAGAGCGAGCGTTCGCCCGGCTTTAGAAAACACTCTGAAGCGTTCATTATACGCGGCATTTAGATAAAAGACACGTGTGTAATTTTTTAGACCTTTTAAGACGTGCTGTTGAAGTGTCCTGTAATGGAGGGTATTAACAGAGCACTTTTAATTCTAACGGAGGTGTTTACTTCTTGCATTAGTCGGATTTGACATTTATTAGTCTTTCACAGCGTGTCGTTTAAAAGGATACTGCTTGACTAAGCTCTAGAAAATCCATAGTTTGTGGTGACCTCTATTAAAGTTTCTTTGTTGTAAGTTAAAGGGTCTATATACAAAAAAAAACGTGTTCCTTCTTTTTAAATGGAAGCGTTCTTCATGCAGCCAGTGTGTAAAGTTTTTTACCATTCACTCCCTTAGTCTGTATATGGAAACTGGGCAGCAAAAACAGTTTTGAATTTAATTTATTTGTCCTTGCAAAATGGCCCCTTATAGTCATAAATGAACATTTAACCACCACAAATACTGTGAACAGTGTGAAATTCTTTCTCTGCATTTAAGCCATTCACCAAGTGAAGCAGTGGGCAGCCAGCCATCGACACAGCACCCAGGGAGCACTGTTCAAGGGTGCTGCAGTGGTACCACTACTGGGACAACTCCCTAAAAGCTATGCCACCTGGGCATATTTACATACACCCACATTTTCAGACTAGTTGGCGAGTTTCAGGGAGTTAAAAATGAGTGCAAAACTTGTTGAAATATGAAGACGAGTTACTTTATAAGAGCAGGATTAAAGAAAACATTCTTAACTTTCAATGTAAGTTTATGTAGGATTTTTGGATCATTTCTTTTGGTCCATTCATGCCGGAATTTTGACGAGGTGTAAACAGCAGATGGGCTTTTCAAATTATGTAAAATCCCAAACAACAAAAAATGAGTCACAAGGTTTGATTCTGACAGTGACGATCTGTTGGTTTTAAAGGCAAAGTAACAGAATAATTCTAATTCTGATAAAAAAAGAGGTTGTAAAATGGTCTCGCAGAAATACACACTTTTTTATGTGTGTAAATCCACACACTCCACAAGTGAATGTCAAAAAAGATCAATATAGAAAATCATATAGAATGTGGGCCCCATAAGGTTTACATAAATAATGGCACTTTAGGTTTAGGGTTACTTGTTAGTTTTACACTCAGTACATTACAAAAATAAATTTTTCTGATGCAACGTGCAATTTTTTGGATGAAACTATTACTTCTAGGCAAAATCTGCAATTAAAAAAAAAGATGAGATAGCGTACTTTTTATACTGTCCTTTTAGTATAGTATTTTATTCTTTTCTTTTGTTCTTAATTTTTGCTTCTCTTAACTATGTACTGTCCCCTTTCTGCCTCGACATAGAAATTCCTCACTAATAAAGGTTCATCTTATCTTCAATGCTGACAAATACTGGCTTTACGTAAACTCTGCTACAAAGTGGTCTGCATATAAATCATTCATATCAAAACGTGTTAGACATACCTATGAATATGTAAACGTTATCCAGTTCTTCGTTGTTCTGTAAAAGAAACAGGGCGCATTTTTATTAGGCATAATGGTCAATGACAGTGAAGGACTGAGCCTGCATTTTTGTTGAGAAATGAACTGCTATATTAGGCATTGTGTACCGCTGGAACATAATGGAACCGGTTTGTAATGGCAGCGCACACTAATTCAGCCTTTTGCATGTCATTAAAGACGAGCGCATCTGTGTCCGCGGAGAGAAGAGCGCGGCGCACTCTCCCGCGCGTAATTGTGCATTGTCTCACATTTTACCGGCGCTTCGTGTTTACCCGTTTGTTTTCTCTCGCGCGAGGTGCAACACTCAGCACGTCAGAGCACGCATAGCAATTTTCCACTCTCATTTCGCCTGGAAGCATATGGTGCCCCTTATGACAGCCAACAAGAGCCTCGAATGCGTGTGGCTCCCCGATTATAAGGATAACCCCGAACTCAACATACTAAATGAAGTTCCGTTCCAGAGCTGAAATTTCGACTGACCCATGTTCAGGGCCACAGTCTGTAATTGTAATAAAGTAAGCATCTAGATGTTTCAAATAAAAATGGTTGGGCTTTCTGCACACAGTCTGTAACTGTGAGTATAAACATATCAGAGAACGAGATTTGTGAAGTAATCAACATACGCACGTATGGTGGCGCACTTCATTTGAGTCTGTGTGATTGCATTAAACTAAATGAATCTTTCATTGGAATCATCTATGATTATTATATTGCTTAGCAGCCGTAGCCTATTGGTAATAAACTACGTTGTTTGCCGTATTCCAATTTTTATTGCTAGTACATTAAAAATGAATGAACATTGAGCTATGTGGTGTTTACTTGCCATTTATTGTAAGCAATAAGTCACTCGAGGCCATCCGTTATAGTGATTTACCACAGTTCGGCATCATGGGGTTTACTGTTTTAATGAACTACCTTCACCAGCCATTTTTTTAAGAAACGTCTACCTCACAGATCTGCATTGCTGGTGTTCAGGTTCTGCCACATCAATGTTGGAGAACTGGTTAGTGGATCATTTACATGAAATCGAATGTATAATACTGTGCTATAATGTGATGAGAAACAGCAATACATGAATATTCACACACTGAACCACTGAACAAGCTGCTCCCTCTGGATGAATTTTATGCAAATGAGCCGAGCGACCATCAGTCAGACTGATATGTGTCACTCACGCTCGGATGCAGATGGAGCAGGAGATAAAATGGTTGTAAAAAACAATTGGATCAAATATGCAGGATATTTAAAAGTTAGTTTGACGTTTAAATAGAGGTATTAATACAGAGGTACAGACCTAGCATACTTTTTCTGTTGTGTAAGTGTGTGTGTAAATGGACAGGCTGCTATTCTTTTCTGAACTATTGCAGTGTGAGCTGTGTAAAAATAAGAAACGCCTCCACATGTGTTGTGAGTGCAGTAGTGTTTGTACGGCAGCTTTTCTATGTGCTGTGTTCCAGCCGCTTCACACGTGCACTCACTCTGCTCTTAAAATAGGAAAATAATGTAAAACAATGAGTGTTGTAATGTAAAATTTCCAAGGCATAATCCATTATTTATATGTATTACTTTCTCCAAACAGTTTTTTGTTGAATCACGTGTGGTCAATAGCGTATAAAACAATAGTGACATGCACATTTTACAGACACACAGAAAACCAGAAAAACAATTATGCAGTCTCATTTTTTTCCCTTGGCTGTATATATATATCCATATACATATGTGTGTGTGTGTGTGTGTGTGTGTGTGGACAGATGGATAGAAAGACCCACAAACTTATATTGGTTAATGAAATTGTTATATAGCTTTTATTTCTAGAGGTTAAGCTGCTTCTATTTTCTTCTCTTGCTCTGTCTACTTTGCTGTCATAGCAGTACACCTGTAGGACTAATTAAGGCTTATCTAATCTTATTTGATCTAATCTTATTTGATCTAATCTTATTTGATCTAATCTTATTTTTGTATTAATTGATCATTTTCTTTTTAAATTTTTTTCGGCCCTGAAAACAGTAGTGCCCTTTCAGCAACCCAAAACCCCCCCCCCCCACACACACACACACACTTCCAGAGCCCCTGTATCCCACATCATCATGCATAATTCGAGAGCCGCTTTTGGTTATTTTTGGGCGGCGGGCCGCTCTCAGTCTTGCGGTGACACTGACGTGTGTAAAAACTGCTGTGCTTACATGAAAATTCAGGTCACATCCAGGTCACTGCAGTGCTAAGGATGCCC
>JBBPDC010000084.1:3022062-3032062 GCA_037974485.1 Hemigrammopetersius urotaenia | reverse complement strand
CTGTCTCCAGTCCTGGAGACCATGTTCCAGCACATTTTGGTTATTTCCCTGCTCAGAAACACCTGGTTCACCTTTCCTGTTAATTGTCAGGTTTAGGGAATGTGTTTGTGGAGCAGAACTGGACACCGGCCCTCCAGGACCAGAGCTTGACACCCCTGGTCTACAGTCAGCAGGCTGGGCCTGGCAGCGTCTGTTTTAGTTTTAATTAATACAGTTTTTGATGATGTCATCACAGAGTGAAGTTGTTTCATTTGGTAAATAACCTTTAGCTGTTTTAGTGCCAAGCTAGCAGTGATGATATAACAGCTGAACATAAACTATGGAGTTTGCAACACAAAAAAGTAAAGCAGCTAAATGCTTGTAACAGACATTTAGGTTCAGTTGTTTACTGTTTAACACAGTCCTTCAGTAATGATTTGTGGCCATTTTGTAGTTCAGAAAGTGCAGTGATTGTTCTCTTTGTTTGCTATAGCGGTTATGTATTAGTCATCTAATTGTGGTCCGTAATTGCTTAACAGTCCATGGTTTCATTGCTGTAGTTCAGAAGGAGCTCTCAAACATTGATATGAGCTATTAGTTTTTAGGTTAACCATCCAATCTATTATTATGACTTATCTGTGGCCCATCTGACTGCTGGCTATCTGGCATACTCTCTGTTTATTATTGAGAATAAGTGAGAACAGAAGTCAACTTTCTAATTCTTTTCCTTTAAGATATTTGAAGCGTCCTTGAATGGTGTAAAATGCAAAGCAGGAATCTCAACAGTATCTTCTGCTTATAGACAAATACATAAACCACTAGCCAGTTCTAGTCACAAATTTTACTAAGCAAAACTAATGGGTATTTGACAAAAATCTGCTAACTTTATTGATCTAATATTAAACCTGCAAAGATACACAGAGACAAGAATAACATCAAATATAAACTCTAAATAAATCTGATAAAATTTCAGAATATGCTTTACATGAAATACACTGTGCTATATACACAAATGCTGGGGTATTAATACTATAGATAAGTAACCTAAAGTTAAGTGAATTACTAGTAACACAAGTGGTGGTTAGGAATCTGTTACTGCATATAATAGAGATCAGAAAATTCAAGTAGGTTTTATTTGTCAATTCTGCCATGTAAACACAGTACATAGTAAAAATGAAACAATGTTACTCCAGGACCATGGTTCAATACAGGAACAGAACAGAACACCACAAGAAGACCACAAGTGCAAACAGTGCAACAAGCTAAAAAAAACAAACAAACAAAAAACACAAGAGCAACAATAACAGCTAGACCAGACAAGACAACGTTCAGTACAATTAACAACAACTACAGTGAGGATAAATACAGTATTTGACTGGTTCTCTATTTTAGCAGTAGAGATGTGCAAATACAGCAATAAATATAATTTTTTGCTGCAATTTACGAAAACATTAACATGGCTGTAAAGCGATAGTAATATGTTAAGTAACATTCATATTAATAAAATATCTTATGTCAAATTTGATCTGTGCATGTTTGCTTGCCTTCAAGAATCCTTTAGAGATCCCTATCAGACAGTTACCAGCTGTTTCCAACATCATTATGTCTCAGCACCAACTGGAGGATCTTAAACAATCTGATGTCAAGATCAAGTTCCTCAATCACAATCACTTCTGTGGATAGATTCTCGCAGCCCCAAAGGGAAAACTCTAGTTCCTCTTTTGAGTCTGTGAGATAGCTCTGCGGTGCACTGAGGTGTGTTATTCTAGGCTCGTAGAAGATTGTGCTGGCCTGACCGATGGGTAGTGTCGGGAATCATTAATGAGCTTGTAGATTTTACTCAACTCTTTGATTCTGGCATCTGCCAGAGTGGTATTCTTCAGGTTAAAGGGAAATGTGGTCACTAAAGCTGAGGTTGAGGTTAACACAGTGTCCACAGAAGCCTGGAATAAACACTCTGTACATTTTATACATCCATAAAGAGGCACTCTGTATGTCAAACTAATGTACTTTTGTTTGGATGAATGCTTGACACTTTAACAAGCAATAACTGATTTGCTGGTTTGACAGTTCTTTGACAGTGTGTCCCATTAGGCATCCATTTTTAAGCAACGTCTAAGGAACACGGTGCAATGAGCTTTGTAAAATACTGTGCACTCTTACTGGTCATTTTTTAGAAACATCTGTGTGTACTGTCTGATGTACTCATACACATGCCACACATAGTGAAAGTCGGTATTGTTGATTTCAGAATGGTCGCCCATTCAAATAATCTGGTCACTGGTGGTTCCATCCATACTAATAGATGGGATAAAGGGTGCTTCAAAATGTTGCAGGAACACATGGGATATAGTCAGGAAGAAAAATTCTGTGTCCACAGCAAGTGTTTGTGATAAAATGGCCCATGAGGTGGTGGTGGCCTCGGGTAGTATACTTGCCTCTGAACCAAGAGGTCATGGGTTCAATTCCTACCTTTAGTATACCACCACTGGGTTCCTGGGCAAGACCTTTAATCCCCGGTTGCTCCAGGGCTGCTCCCTGTAGTTAGGGAATGAAAGGCGCTTTGGATAAAAGCATCTGACAAATGCTGTAAATGGAAATGCAAATAAAAGGGCCCATATCTTTTATTCTGTGGTTTTAATGTACCAAAAACAGTTTGCAATATTTATTTTTACATTCATGTTTTCCAAGCTCTCAAAACAAGCTTATTTTAAAGGTCAGTTTGATTTTATGGACTCCAGTGTATAATTAATTTTAACAGTGTTTACATACTATAAAAAAGCCAACTAGGGGTCACAGTAAAGAGATGGCGGCACTAATGAAAGTTCTTACCCATCAAAACATTAAACCTGGACGTCACTCTACTCCAGTATAAAATGGGGGATTAGGAGCACATACAGTAGCCTCACCAAAATATGCTCTATTTTATCACACATGTACACCTGAGAGCAAAAATAGTGGTATTCTGTATGTTTAAGCTCATGCTACTTGGGCTGTCATTCTTAAAGAAAGTCTCCCAGCAACATGCCTCTGAGACACTGCAGCAAATGTACATCTGGTGGTGAAAAATCCACCCTTGAGTTAGGAATGTGTAATTAACAATGATTCCCAAAACTTTTCTGAACAAGGCTCCATCAAATGAATCACAGTCTGTTCTAAGCACAGTCTGATCAATGATGTAGAAAACATCTGACATTGAGAGTTTTTTTAAAGGAACTTGTTTCTCTTGTAGAGTCACTTTTACTAGATACAAGGACACTGTATATATACTGTCTTATCTTTTGGCATATCGACTAGATTATCCTAAAGAAACAAAGAAAAGGGAATCAGGGTTTTCTGTGACACTCATTCAAAGTTTTTTTCTACCTAAAGATATAAGGGGCCTAGATTAAGGTGTTTCAGCCACTCAGCATTCAGCACCACCAGTACACTGATCATTTCCTGATCATCTGGAATCATCTGCACCTGTTTCTTCACTGGTTCAGGACAGTTAGATGGTCTTTGTTCAACTTGAGTGATTCATTCATAGATCACTGTATGCTTTAAAAAACAAAAAACATTCCTCTGAAACTAGTCAGGGACAGGGACTGCACTGAAAATGAAAAACATAGGAATCGACTGACCTCTCAAAATCTCTGGGTAATTCAACTGTCGAGATATATTTCGGAGTAGTTGGATGTGAAATGGTGCATTGTAGAGAAACCCACTAACCTGGATTTCTTTGCAGTGGCCCATAAACTACGTGTTCAGGCTCACTTCATATACAACACACAAAAATAAGTGTGCCCTACTCGGCTGGAAAGCACTGCTACAGAAACCAAGCATGAACTCAAAGCCAGTCATGGCTAACCGACCGGGCTGATGCATGTGAAAAAAATGTTCCTCTTGAATATGCTTGATTTGCTCTTTTCTGTGTTCAGGCAGATCAGAGGTCTGGTGCTTCAAATTAGGAGGCACTTCTTAATGCACAGCACATTAGAGTTTGGTACAGTACAGTACCTCTCAGACTGTCCTTATGGAAGCAGTAACAACCAACCATAACTGCAAAAAAATTAGAGAGAAGGAGAAGAGCACTCCAGGCTTTCAGACCACAGAGGCCTGATATGTGTATTTGTGTGAAAAGATGTTCTGAAAGCTGAGGCTGCTGTTACAGTGTCTTTTTTCATGCATATTGTGATGGTTAGGTTGATATTTGTTTTTTTTTTCATAATTTCATTGCTTATTCATGCCCATGACAGTTGTTTGAGAGTCATCAGCATTGCAGGTGTTTTTAAAAAGACAGCTCCCTCTAAAGCACCTTTGAGTGCAGGATCTGAAGCTGCATTGTTTTATGTGTGTACCAGTGTGTGTGGTGTGTGTGTGTGTGTGTGTGTGTGTGTGTTGGGTTTCCATGCTTTAGGATAAATAGAGTAGGAGAGTGTGTGGGAGAGCACATTATGGCATTTATTTATTGTTTGTCTGACTTCTCTCTGTGTGCATGCTTCGTGGAGAGCCTTTCAATGCAGCTTCTAACAACCATGCACTTCAGCAGAGTGTCTCCAGTGAAAGGATTAAGCTGGACGTGGATCTATATGCATCTGATGCAAGAGCTGGTGCACATCAAGCCCACTCAGGCAGGAAAGCATGGGAACTCTCTCAGAAGCTGACCCTCTTTTTAAAGTTCTCAAACGTTATCCACAAGCCTCATCAATCATGCACTGCTTTGGATTGGGGGTGGGGGCAGCAACAAACACAAGGAAGCTTGTAGTCTGGAGACTAACTGGGGTAGCAGGTTAAGGGTTCTTTGGAGCAATGCCATAAGGGAACTGCCTCCAGTGCCCCAAATATCCTTTCTGTGGATTTTCTTTAACACAATATGACAATGCTTTTAGCCTGCCCATATTTGTAATGTATGGACTTATTATATGGACATATTCCAACTTATATTACTCAGTTAAACAGAAATCTGTTTATAATCTATTGATAAGTGGTCAGTGGAGTTTCTGTTCTTTTCTAAGTACCATCAGATTACTGTATTGATGTGGAACCCAAAGATTAGGTTGAAAAACACCTATTTTTCAACCTAATCAACCTAATCTAATCATTTGTGGCAGGAATACTTATCGCCGAGTATTCCTGCCACAAATGACCAATCCTGATCTTGGATCAACCCTGGGTATTTTTGCAATCTCTGGGTTTTAACACATTCACTTAAACCCAGAAAGGTTATTAATTAGCTGATTGGTTGAATGTGTTGGGAGCAAGAAATGCAAACAAAATATAATGGTGCTTCCAGGATCAAGGTTCAGAAATCCTGCTTTGCACTCTTATTGTGAAAAGCCTCGTAGTGTGATGCCAGAGAAAAAACATTTAGCATCCCAACAGAACCTTTTTGTTGGACAGTTTGTAAATCAATGAGATGTGAGTGGGAAGAAATGTTATAAAGTTTAAAGAACTTCCACACAATGACATGGTTCTTATATTCTGGCTTACAGTCCTACTTATTCCTTCTGCTTCTCTAAGGAACTGGTGGTGGCTTTGCCATCCCCACACACAAGGTAAACCCAGTCCAGATCTCATTTATGGTGGAACGAGCAATCAAAGGTGGCCAGAGCCTCAGAAACCCTCTCTAGCTTCAAAAACCTCAGCTTCTGATCTGTTTTCTTGAACTACTCCATACTTAAAGCTGTTAGCACATAGAACTCCCCTCTGATTCTCACACCGTCTGAAACTTGAAGGTTTCCTCAAATTGTTAGTTGCTTTGAATAAAAGCATCTGTCAAATGAATGTAATATAATTACTTGAAGAACCCTGAAATTGGTAGAGAAATTTCAAACTAGGTCTGTAAACCTTTAAAAAGTGTCTAGGGGTGCATCTATTTTTCATTATACATTTAATATTTAAAGGTCATGTTCCTGATCAAGGATACAGTTTAGTCCTGGTCTCAAATGAGAATTTCCAGAGTGCAGAACTAGATTTAATCCCTGACTGGGAAATCAAACTCATGAGTGTAGAGGAAAAAACAACACATGTAAAGCAAATGAAGACAGGACTGTGGAACCATATAGCATTTGCTTGTGGCAAAAAACATCTTGGAATTCAGGTCTGTTTGGCAATGAAAACACTAGACTGAATTCAAAGAATAGCATTAAGGCTGCTAAAAGAGAAAGAAAAATAAGGGGGGCTGAAGGGTAGTGGGCTTTCTTCTGGTAACTTCTAAAGCAAATGCCAACCGGTATCCCAAGAAACTCCATGTTCCTCCACCTCAAACTTTGAACTTCTGTCTCTCAGAACTATAAGAAGCCTGGAGATGGATTAGGGGTTATTTGAAGTAAAAGAAAGGACAGAAATGAGGAAATGATGGAAACGTTAGTCACCTCTTAAACTAAATATGAATATCTGTCCCGGGCTGTGAAATGTTACTCATACAGCTCCTGCATCTCCTCACAAACAGCTCAGTTACCACCGATCATCATGGGCATGAAAGCAAGGGGGTGAAAAAACAACAGTATAATCCCCATGAGATTAGGGATTAGTGCTGGGAGGAAAAAAAATAACCTGCTAAGCTCTGGGCATCTAACTGTCACGAAGCTTCACCCATGGTCCTGTCATGCCAAAACCAACATTTTCTACTTTCACATTTCTACATTTCCTTTTCTTTTTGACAACTGGACTCTACTGTAAGATAAATAATCACTTGACAGTGGCCCTTAGTTCTCTGTAAGTGCTAGACATATTCATATCTATTATACACACTTCTAAAACAAATACACACACTCAGGGTTGAGTCTGCTCCCTTTTGGGGAAATGTGCAAGACTCCATATCATTGCTGAGTATTTTTCAACACACACTAATGTGTTTCGTTAGTACAGAAACACAGTAATCACTGATGGGACATAAAATACAGTGCTTTACCTTTGTGTCCAGCTGATGGTCATCCAAAAGAGTAATCCCTAGAGAGGTACTCCAGTTAATGAAAGAGTGTCACTTCAGAGAACAACAGCACGAGTGGCACGGGGTCAGGCCAGCACCGTTTGTTTTGCCCCGGGTCCCCCCTCGAGGAAGGTGAGAAGATCGAGCAGGTCCGTGTATTCCTCCAGAAGCAGTAGGTACGGTCCCCGAGCAGGAGATCAGGTCCAGGTTTCAGCACCCTGCGCGTGGACAGCTCCTCTCCGACTCCAGCGCGAACTGAAGCGGCGGCGCTGCCTCGCGCCTACTGGCTGCGCCCCGCTCGCATTTGCATACAATCAGGCAGGCAGCCAATCAGAGAGCAAGGGGCTGGTCTGAGCGGAGCCGTTAAAAATGAATCGCCCTTGAGTTGGAGTGCAGGCTGACTCCTCCCACTGACGAGGGGAGAGTGTCTTGTACGTGTGTCTATGTATGTGTGTGTGCCAAGACAGCAGATCCCGTGTAAATAGAGCCAAAAAAAAGATGAATATGTGAAGGTATCATGAATATTGTATGTCTGTAGAATTATATGAACATTTTGATCAATATTATTGTCAGTATTGAACCTTACTTTTGTACACGCAGCAAAGAGTCAGAGAGAGAAACAGATCTGTGTTTGTGTTAAAGAAGGTGTTTGTATGTTTAAGGGGTGGCGTGTGAGTGTGTGTGAGAGAGAGAGAATGTGTGTGTGCGTGTGTGTATGCATGTGTCAGTGTATGAATGTGTGTCAGAGTGTGTGTGTGTGTGTGTGTGTGTGTGTGTGTGTGTGTGTGTGTGTGTGTGTGTGTGTACAGGTGTGTGTGTGTGTGTGTGTACAGGTGTATAGGAGAAAGAAAAACCATTAAGTTTCAGTGTTAATATGACATACAAAATAAAATTAAAAAATGTATATTTTAAGTCATTTTGGGCCATTTTGGGCCATTTGTATCCTTCCATTTATCCTGTAATTTATACGGGTTGGTTGTCATTGAAGAAGTAGTTTTAGCGGTATTACATTAAATTGGTTGGAACTTATATTATCATCCACAATGTTCACAGTATTCTTGATAATACAGAAATACTTTACTAATTTAAACTTAGAGCCCTACAGCTTGTCTTCCCAAACTGAATGCCACTTAAATTTGTCTTGTCTTTTTTTATTATTGTTATGTTTATTCATGCTTTGTGCTTTTATTTCCTCCTCCGGTCTTGTCTGATGTATGGCAACGGATGGGCGTCTTTGGAGAATACCTCATCTTTCAGCCTCAGTGTTTTGACACTTTGTCAGTGCGCTAATTTAGATTAATGGTTGGGATGGGGGTCGGAGCCGATCCGCGGGGCGGGGGTTGATGGGCCGTCACGTCGGGCCGAAGCGAACACCTCCAAAAGACGCGATCCCCCCAGTATAAGCGAGAGCAAGGAAAACAGATCAGGCGAGAAAAGTTCTTTATTTAGTCTGCAGAAGACTTAGGGCCTAGGGGGCAGGGATGAGAATGGTGTTTTGGTGGAGGAAGAGCAGAGCTTGGGGCTCATGGGGGCTGCATTATTCAGCTGCATTTCACGTCTCGGTTATCTGTCATGCAGAGAGCTGTCAAGCGCTGGAGAAGTGTGGGTGGCATTGTCGTGAAACCCCCCCGCCGCCCCGCTGCTTGCACTGAAATGAACTAGACACATGTGTGCACCATACACACATGCACACACAGATTTGTTTTTGGACTGTGTAACGACATGGATCATCACTGTTGTATCGAAACCTCATTATTACTATTTTTTACAAATATTTTTCTTTAATATAGAGTTGGTCCCCCTTTGCAGCAATAACAGCTTCCACAAGATGTTGGATGGGGTTAAGGTGTGGGCTCTGCAGGCCAGGCAAATTCTTCCACACTGAATTCCTCCAGCATGTCTTTACGGAGCTCGCTTTGTGCACTGGGACGCAGTCCTGCTGGAATAGAAAAGGTTCTTCCTCAAACTGTGTCCACAGAGTTGAAAGCATGGGATTGTCCAAAATGTCTTGGTCTGCTGAAGCATTAAGATTGTACTTCACCTCGCCCAACCCCTGAAAAACTGATGTGTCTCAATACTTTTGTCCATATAGTGTAAGTGAAGGGTAAGTGAAATGTATGTTCACCTAAAAGGATATTATCCCTGGACTATTACTTTTGGTCCAATTTTCATGAAATGTTCCTATAAAGGCCTGTTGATGTTCTCAAATAGCATTTCCATTTACAAAATTCATGCACACACTAACATGCCAGTACTATCTCATAGTGACTGCTCTCCTCAGAATAATCCACCAGCATAATAATACCTGTTGATGAATGGGCTAAACAGGTCAATGTACCTAATGTAGCGTACAATTCATCTCAGTGACTGAACAGAAAACGGTGCCATTCCATTTTATTACTAGTATTAGTATCATTTTGTTGGTTTTCAGTTTGTAGGTCCCAAAAATGCACAAAAAACAATGAACCCAGTGTGCAGAAAATGTGTGGAGAGGTGACAAAGAAGGAAAGAAAGAAAAAAAAAAACCCTTCTACTCACAGACACCATGCAGCCGTATTCAGTTTTTGGAGGAAATGGTGAGTCAATAAGGGGAGCACATGGGGATTGTGACTCAGTTCATGACTCAATCAGAGCTTTTCAGCAGCGGCTGTAACATTTACACTAAAAGAATCTCAAACAATTCAGAAGCTTGATTGCTCTCCAGTGGCGGCTGCGTAAAGCCTGTTTGGAGTTTTGGGGAGAGTCCTGTCAATACGATTCGAGCGGAGAGGGACCAGGCTGTTGTACTATAATCAATGGCTGCCTTTCTCGATGAACTCCCTCCCTCCTTCTCCCGCTCTCTTCTGCTTTACTTTCACTAAAGCACTAAGCCATATCTTCACCAGCATGGCAAACTAGTCATTTTCATCCCCCCCCCCCACAGCCTCTTTGTCTGTCTGTGTCAGTGGAATAACCCCCTCTGCTTTTCTCAGTGTGTGTGGCAGAACGACAGAAAGAGGGAGAGAAAAAGACTGAAGTGTTACACATACACAGTTATTAGTCTTGGTTTTTGAAAGGAAGATATATTTTAAAGAACTTCAAATCTTTCTTTAAAAGCCATTTTTGGTT
>JBBPDC010000084.1:2969155-2993024 GCA_037974485.1 Hemigrammopetersius urotaenia | reverse complement strand
GGAAAGACTGCCCCCTGTAGGTAGGGAATGGAAGTCGCTTTGGATAAAAGCGTCTGATAAATGCCGTAAATGTAAACATGATCTGAATAGCTGAAATAAGTCTTCATTGTGGTGAAGAGGACCAAGGCACTGATGAGGCCTGATGAATTATTGATCAACTGACTTGTAAATCCGAGCTCTTGTTTCAGATTTGCCATTAATGCTCCAGATTATTTGCCCTCCCTCTCTCTGTGTGTGTGTGTCTCTCTCAAAATGCCGCCCTCTGCCAGATTTCCACTTCGAAACCCTTTCTGCCAAAGCGGAATGAAATCTGGACGCCGGTGACTGGAGACCGTCTTGCCAATATTGTCATAGAAGCTCGTTCACTGATGCACTGATTGTTTTTCTGGCTGTCTGGCCTAAATCCCCCAGCACACCCTCCTATCACATACCGCCCCCCACCCCATACCGCCACCCATTTGGACCATCAGTTACTCTCAGCAGGCGCTTCGAGCTGAATCGAAAGCGATTGCCAGAAGCGAGAGGGTGTGGGTGGACAGTTCCAGTTTCCAAAAAAAAAGTGTCCTCCCACCTCTTGCCTTAACCTCTCTGATAAAAAAGAAAAGAAATTAAAAAAAAAAAAAAACCAGAAACGCAGAGCACTTTATAATACGTCTACCACTCACAGCGAGTGCGAATCTTAAGCATAACAACAGACGGTTAGAATAGCACCCAAAAAAAGAAATGCTGGAAATGGGCTTCTTTACACTCCAATTGTTTTATTTCCTTCCACTATTCAGATCAGTCTACAATACACGCCAATTACGAGTGTAGGAGGTGAGCCCTGTTTTCAAGGGGTCAAAAGAAAGGCTAGGTGTTACGCTATGATTCATCGCTCTATTAAGCAATGGTGGATTCTTGTCAGGCTTAGGAGGTGGCGAGCCTGACCTGAAAATGAGGCTTGTTTCTTTTCTTTCTTTCTTTTTTTTCAGCCCTCTTTAGAACAAAACGGAAAGGGACCAAGCCCCCAGCTGGAGAGATTTGTGACAAAGGAGGAGAGTAAATTGCTTCGGTGAAAGAGCGCGTGATATATGACAAAAAAGCCTAGAGAGGTTCTTTAAGGTGTTGATAAATCTCTGTCCTGTACAGCGGTGCAAAGAGACTCCTTTTAATCTGGGTTAGAGGCTCAAGCACCTACGTTTTCTAACCCCCCCCTCCCCCTCTTCCTCCTTCCCCCTGACAGGCCATTGGATGTGGACGAGTCGAGTGGCTCACTCCATCCTGTACCCTGTAGACGGTATCGCACCAGAAACGACAGATTTATTCAAGCCTTGTGACATATAAAAGAAAAAAGATGTATGTGCATGCCACATGCACTTTCTTCACTGGGTTACTAGTTACCTTTAGTAGAAAAATCTGATTAGAGTAAAAATAGAAGCAGTAATGCATTAGAAAAGTGCAAAAGTATATATCAGGACAAATAGTTTTATAAAAGAATACAGCATCTGCATATTGACTTTAGACAATGTTGCACTGTATAAGACAAATAAGACAAAAACGATGTACCACTTTACAATAAAACTACCCATAAAAAGGGTTTATAAATGATTCGTAATCTGGTTGTTAAGTAGGTTGTCGTACGTTTATAAGTCATTCATAAGCAGTTATTAACAAGCTTGTCACTTTCTCTGGCAGAATGTTAAACTGAACTTGATGAGGTAATTGTTAACATGCTACTACCATTAAAATACCAGATAGTGAGCCTGCATCAATGTCTGACTGTATTTCTAACTGCTTATTCATGATTAAAAAACGGTCTACAACCTAATTGCCCTGATTATAAATCATTTGTAGACCAATTATAAAGGCAGTATCAGCATCTACTGCTTACTTAAAGCAGGGCCAACAGTAATAAAGATTTTCTGTGCATTAGTTGATCGTGCTCGCGGCTGGGTGACTGCAGAGCTTCATATCAGCAGCTTGTTATTTATTTATGTGTTGATTCGTTTTTTATGTCCACGGCTTCCCAGAGGGAGGTCTTCATCAGGATTTCTCAGAATGGCTGTGTGGAGGTACTCGCCTTGTAGGCCTCCTTTTACTCGGGCGATGAAAAAAAGCCTCAATGCGTTCTGAAGTAAACCAGCCTCGTCTGCACCCACTGGCAGTACTGATCATAGTTAAACACTTGTTTCGAACATATCACATCCCACTTTGCCCACAAGAAGGGCCACCCAAGGCTGTGTTCACGCCATACACCCGTTTTAATTAAATTTTCTAACCCGATCGTCACCTCTGACCGTCCGCACTGATGTTTCCAGCCTAGGTTGCGTAGGTTGGTTGCTATTATGACAAGGTATGTAAAAACATCAAAAGTACATTAAATGTCTCAAAAGATGATAAAATGCCTGTTAAAAGCTTATCAGAACATTTACACTGATTTTATGTAGTGGCTCCATCTATGTGTGTATGAGTGTGTGTGTGTGTATCCTCGGACGTATTGAGGAATGGAGTGATAAACACCTGATGAGGTCTGGTAACTGATCTAGAGCCTTTGTAGCCTTTGTCAGAAAAGTGCTTTGTCTTACTGTGAAGAACCATTTTACGACAGATTTTTCAACATGGAGAACAATTTAAGCAGCCAAAGAACTATGGATTTGTGGCTTTCCAACCTTGACCTCTTTTTTATTTTTTTAAGACCACTAGTGAGGCACCAAGATGGGAACTGGATATGAAGATGTTTTGAAAGGAGTAACAGCCGGCCTTAATGTTTTACTTCACTCATTACAGCTGTATTCATCGTAACATAATATTTATTTTCTTGTATAAAACGTGAATGCACACTTTATGGACATAAGTATTGGGACGCCTGACCATTACACCAACAGGGACTTTAATGACATTGCATTATAATTCATAGACATAGGAAATGTCTATGAATAGAAAAGGTTCTTCCCCAAACTGTGTCCACAGAGTTGGAAGCATGGTGTTTTCCAAAATGTCTTGGTCTTCTGAAGCATTAAGATCACCCTTCACTGGAAGAAGGGGTCTAGCCCAAACCGTGAAAACCAGTGTGTCCCAATACTTTTGTCCATATAGTGTATATAATGCCCTTAGAAACTGGACCCACATTTACTTAGATTAGAAATGTAACATTTGATTGCATTTATACACACATAAACCCAATACAGCTTGGGCAGAAAGCACTCAGAGTAGCAACCGTGCAGTTGGTGCTAAGGATTTGATCTGGGTGGAGAAAAAAAGAATGAAAATGGGAAGCGTTTGCACTGTGAACACAGTCTGTTCTTGAAAGCAGCTGTGCCAAAGTCCACTTCGCTAGAACTTCATCACCTTTTTCCCAATTATTTATTTAAGCCCACTGGGTTATAAAACATCGTACTGAGCTGGTCAGCACTTCTCAGGCCTGAGATCTTCCGTCTCTTATCTCTTACTTTACTGGAGTCAGGCTGGGAGTAAGAGAAAGCAAAAAACGCTTTTGCACATGTAAGTGCGACAACAGATGGCTGGACGACAAAAGTAGGTCCATTATTTTACATCTTTTTGTTTTATTGTGACATTAATGCTTACCCTCCACCTGTAAGACTGGGCGTTCAGCGTGGACGGCCCCGTAAGTCATCCTCCATTTCTCCAGACCGTGGATCATCGCCACAGCCTTCTACAGCAGATGAATATGAATTGTGCTGCGGCGTGGCTATTATGCTCGCCCTCGCCCTGTTCTCTCTTAGTAAATAAACACTCTTTTCCACTTATTTCATGCACCCCAAGGCGATCAATAAAATTAGGCGGAGTGGTTTCGCAGAACGGAGATGATGGCAGGATCCAAACCGCCACAGCAGAATCATCCAGCTAAAGAAAGCCTTTAGATGCGGCAGCCTCAAACTGCAGACAAAATGTAACTGTGTTATTTCAGCTAAATCTTATTCATTCAGTAAAAGAGCGGCAAGATCAGCATTAGAGCTCCAAAACTAAGCAGTAGAAGGCAATGGAGGATAGAAGAGGCTGTTTCTTAGTTGGTAAGACAAAGTAAAGTGGCCCCTTATTGTAACACATGATCACAGCACACAATGTGAACAGTGTGAAATTCTTTCTCAGTATTTAACCCATTCACCAAGTGGGCTGCCATCTATGAGGGGCACCCAGGGAGCAGTATGGGGGGGGTACCTTGCTCAAGAGTACCTCAGTGATGACACTAGCAGTCCAGGGTTTGAAGCCCACAACCTTCTGAACTCCATAACCACTAGGACACTAGCTGCCTATGTGTGATGTTTTCTAGCCCTGAGATTTTGACACATTTTAAGGACTGTCCCTATTGATTTCATCAGTAATCCAGTAATCTGTTGTTTATTTTAATGATTAATTAAGTTGAATTGAGTGACAAACCTCTTAAAGCTCTTAAACGCGGTCTATATATCTATCAATACAATTGACTTAAAAAATGTTACTAGATAAATCATTTTGCTGAATAGAAAACACTTTTATTTTATTATTTGTTTTAATTTTATTTTTACACCCTCTATCGTTTTTATTTCCTAGTTACTGTTGGTTATAACTACTCTCTGGAGTAATTCAGGGTTACATTCGACTCCATGTGGCACGTGTTTAACTAAATATGTGACAAATAAAGATCTGAAATCTTGAATATAAAACAGTTTGTGTATGAGCGGAGTATATGGAGTGTATGGGCCGACGTGACGAGAAATGTGTGCAGGTCTATTATGTTGCACAATCCCACCGTTTGATCGGGTAGAAGTCTAAAGAAGGCCTTGCCCATTCCCCAGTAGTCAGACTCCGAGAGAATATTTAATAGGAGGTGTGTATTCAGTGCCTCTCGCAAGGTCGTGTTTATCCCGCGGGTTCACGAGGACTTACTTTATACAGTATCCACAAACTCCGTGCCGTACATATTGTGTGGGGCGTTGTTAGCTTGGAACGGAGCGCTATTCCAGAGCTCATTCCGCGAGCAATCTGCCTTTTCGCCAGGTCATTATCTCACACACAGTGTGTGGACATTCATCATCAAAGTCACATTATGCAGAAAGTGCTGTGGCGGCGTTTTGCGAAAAGACCCTCTGTGATTTGCATCTGTACATTTCACTTTCGCCGTCGCAAACCTCAGGGAGCTCGACTACTGAGCAGATTTCACTTTCTTGCCATTGTGGTATGGTTGTACGCTGGAAAAAAACATGCATCTAGGCAAGTGAAGTCACCTAATTCAGTTTTGTCATGTGATTATTCTACCTTTTTCTTAACCTTTTGACCAAATACCCATTTTTATTCAATGAAGGAGTGCAACACTACATTTTAGTCAAAGAGAATTTTATTGTCCTCTCAACTATATACATGTAGTTTAAAAACTTATTTGAATGATTTTAAGCTTTTACATGTTTCCTAGTAAGCCTACAGTAGTTTAGCACCACCCATTCACACTGAAGAAGCTGGACAGGACAGTGAATCAGAACAGAGTTCATTTACATAAATGAGTTTTAAAGCTTCTCTTTATGCCAGTCGAGTCAGGCAGTGTTACAGTGTTTAGTTCATTTCAGTTTTATTGATACAGCGCTTTTTAAAACTGTAGTCACAAAGCAGCTTTACAGACTCCAGGTTGCCTAGTAAGCAAGCCAACAGAGGAAGGAAGAAACCTCAGGAGGAACCGAGACTCGTCCTCTTCTAGTCGACCCAGAGCGTGAGGGAGAGTAGAAGAGTAGAAGATAAAATGACCAAATTGAAAATAATATATTAGATATATTAAGTAAATTTGAGATGTTTCATGCTTTTTTAAATCTACATAGGACTGTTGCCATTCCTAATTACCCCCATTTATTAAGCATGAAATACTTTCTGGAGTAAAATGAGTGGTACTCGTGCATTGTGGCTGTTTCAACATTATAAAAGATAAGTATAATGTTATTCGCATCTGGCCTCCAGCAAAACGTACTGCGATATGAGAAATTGCCCACCCTTTTGCTGTAGTTTTTATACCGGTTTCTCTACCCCCCCGCCCCCCCCCCCCCCCTCCTCCCAGCCATCTCTCTCTCTTTGTAATTCTTCACCCTCCTCCCTCTCTCGCTCATTTTCGGGCTTTAGCTTTGATAGACTGGCCTTTTCAAAGCAACACCACACATAATTCAGCCACTCTTTAGCTGTAACACCAAGAGCCTTGCATGTCTCTAGCCTGAAAGGAAGAGGGAAAAAAGAGGCCGGGTGAATCACTTAGACAGAGCGCCGGCTATTTTTCAAGTCACTATCTGAACAAAGATCAGAACTATCTATTCCCATCAAGCTGCTACCGGACAGACAAGAGCTTAGCTAGGTGTCTGCTTGGACTTTAATGGGCGCTTCTCCATTCATCATGGTTGGCTACAGCGTTTAAAAATAAAGGTGTCATGCGGGATTCGGATGAGAATTGCCAGAGAAGAAATAGTTTTGGTCCCCCAAAGAAGCTTCTGGTGCGTCGCTGAATGGCTCTACAAAATTGAAGCCAAGTTACCGAAAGGTTCTTCGGGGAACTGAAAGTAATTCATCTATGGCATCGCTCCAGAGAACCTATCGTGGCAACTTTATTTTTGAGCGTGTACCCCAGAGGAGGAACAATGCTATTCCTGGGCAAGGTGTTTGTTCCTGGACCTTCTGACTGTGTTTGATCACAGCAGCTGCTGTGGGCCACTTGCTTTGTTGTGGCAGCGTCCCAGGCTGAGACCGGGACAGAACAAAGGACGGCGATAACCACAGCTGAGCAACCTCACCGCAGAGATCTTGTTTTTTGTGCATGTCGTTTTTAGGGCTTTAATGTTAACCTTCTTAATCGAGCTTTAGCTGAGATGATCCGACATTTACACTATGCAGAAAGAGTAAAAGTATTGGGGCACCTGACCATTATACCAACAGGGATTTTAATGACATTCATACAGTGGCATTTGAAGACTCTCATTGGTTCCCCCTTTGCAGCTATAACAGCTTCCACTCTTATTGGAAGGCTTTCCACAAGAGCATTTATGCGGTCAGAGCATAAAAAAGGTCTGGCTCACAGTCTCTGCTCCAGTTCATCCCAAAGGTGCTGGATGGGGTTGAGGTCAGGACTCTGTGCGGAACAGTCAAGTTCTTACGCACTGAACTCCTCCAGCCATCTCTGTATGCAGCTTGCTTTGTGCACTGGGACACAGTCATGCTGAAATAGAAAAGGTTCTTCCCCAAACTGTCACAAAGTTGTCCAAAATGTCTTGGTCTGCTGAAGCTTTAAGTTTGTCCTTCACTGGATGTAGGAGAACAAACCGTGAAAAACAGGCGCGTCCCAATACTTTAGTCCACATGGGTTTTCTGTGAAAAGGGCTGCGCACCGTGAGAAACACGGAGAAGGCACTTTGTAGGCACTTGAAAGGTTCCTGGTGACAGTAACTGCATTACATTTAACTGCCCAAACTGCTCCACTGGGACGCCCGCTTGCATAAACTGCATAAGCCATTCACTCTTTCTCACACACGGAAAAAAACAGTGTGTTGGATGTTCTTCAAATTTCCTCCAGTGGTGTAACTATCCTCAAAGCAGGTGAGCCAGCACACTGGGGGCCTGTAGAGTGGGCTTCACCAGACGCGTAAATAGTTATGCAATTTTATAATTGCAACTTAATAATACACACCAGTCATTACCATATAACCAAGCAGATTGCAATGTTTATTAAGTGAAAGTCAATTTTGTTGGAAGAGCCCATTAATTATTCCTGCACTGGGGCCCATAACAGCCTAGTTGCATCACTAATTATGTCAACATTGTTACTGGCAAAAGTAAGCAAACTGAGGGCCAAAACTATATACATATATATAACATTATATATGCTAGGGCAGCTGGGTGGTCCAGTGGTTAGGGCAGTGGTTACCGTCCCCACACACTGCTTCACTTGGTGAATGGGTTAAATGCAGAGAAAGAATTTCCCCACTGTTCAAACTGTGTGCTGTACCGTGTTCACACAAGACTGTAAGGGTTAATAAATATATTACAGTGGAGTGGAAAGAGTACTGAACAGTCCTTTTCATTGGAAGCAACATTTACAAACAAAACTAAAGCATAATATTGCTTAAATATATATTAACTTCTAAGACAACTATACAACAAAAGAGTTCTGTGGTTTCTGAGATTGTAAGATGAAATTTTTGCTTTAATTACATCTTATCTCTTAGCTGTACGAAACCTGTATGTCACTGATTTGTATGTTGTTGCCTCTAGAATCTAAGGAGAATATCCAGTACTTCTTCAATACCACTATTACATATGGAGTTAATTTATAAATGTAATTCATTTGATTTATTTTAGCTTGAAGTTGTATTTAAGGTACAAATAAAGAAGACGTTAGTAACGACAATAGCATTGTTGGCTCATTTTGTGACCCAGAATCCACATGATGGAGGGGTTAGTGGAGTCATGGACATCACTTCTCAAATTCTTGGCACTTTTGAAAACCGGGGGATTGAGGATAGATGGCTAGACATTTCCATAGATTGGACACTGGCTTGATTACTGCTTTCATGTCCTCAGTGAAGACACTTTTGGTTTACATTTATAGTGTTCCCGCAAGCTTTCTACCAGACGGGCCTTGCCTACATAACTCTTTCGCTGATTTCAGCTATTGACCGAACCGGCGATTCTGCCAGCTGTGGTGAAACACGTCCGTTTTTTTAATCTACCATAATCACTCGGTTGCAACGGGGCGACATTGCGTCTGCGAGTCTAATTTCTCCGGCAGTTACGTTCAGAAGAGCCTCCATGTCAGCAAGGATTTCAATCCTTTAAAGAATGGGATTGGATTTCATACGAGTCAGGATTTTCTGTGTCATTGTGTGTACGGCACTTCCAATGCTCAATGTAATCCTCTTACTTAGACTGTAGCCCAGCGAACACCAATCTGATTAGATTAGATTCTTATGAATGGAAGCAAACCATCTTCTTTGTCATTCTTAAAGGCAACGGCCGCAACAGTGAAAGCAGGGATTTGTTTTTGTTTGTTTCTTCTTTTTTTTTTTTACTTTAAACCCTAACCCACAGATGCAGTTTCTTCAACACGAACCACAAAGCAATACCTGAACCTCCGGTGCAGTTTCGGCTGGCTGACAGCGGAGGCCTCTTGATCACAATGAAAATATGTAGCAGCGAAAATGTGCAAAATGTGGTTAAATGATGTATTTAGTCAATGTTCGTATATTAAAAGGAGTACAGAAACCACAGTTCATTAGTAAAGCGGAACCTTGTAGACACACGTGAACCTTACTCAAAGGGACCTCAGTGGTGCTGCTAGCAGTCCTGGGATTCGAACCCACAAATGTCTGATCTGAATTTAACAGACTGGGAAAAAATTCAAGCATAATATATGCCATGTGGAAAAGTTATTTTAGGTTTTATGTAAAGCAAAAAATGTGTAGAGATTGTGCACTAAAATGGACCATATTAAAGTGCATTCTTTGTTTAGGTGATGTTAACTTTGAAAATCAATAAAACAAGGGATGTTCAGCCTTTTGCACTCTACTATATAGCCTATATTTGTCCTCTGATAGAATTTAAAAACTCAATATGGGCACCATATAATCCCAGTGTCTACCAAATTAATTTTTTGTGCTATTGTTGTGTCTTGTAGTTCATGATGTAGTTCGGGGCAGCTGGTAGCCTAGTGGTTAGGGCATTCGCCCTGCGACCAGAAAGTCCGGGTTCGATTCCCAAGATCGCTACGCACCGCTGAGGTACCCTGAGCAAGGTACCGTCCCACACACTGCTCCCCGGGTGCTGTGTTCATGGCTGCCCCCTGCTTCACTTGGTGAATGGGTTAAATGCAGAGGAAGTATTTCGTGCTGTTCACACTGTGTGCAGTGGTGTGTTCACGTATGACAAATGGTCACTTTCACTCATGATTGTCAGGACTGGAGCATGTGGTCACATTTAGCATTTAGTAGACGCTTTTATCCAGAGCGACTTCCATTCCCTAACTACAGGGGGCAGTCTCTCTGGAGCAACTTGGGGTTAAGGGTCTATTCTCTAGGCCACCGCCGCCACCACAACCTCACATGTCTCTTTAAGTCTCTTTAAAAGCTTCTACGAGATTCTTAACCCTCAGAACTAGACTGTATCAGTAAAATCTGATACCTAAGTAAATAGTGCCAAGCATATACGCTCGTTGTTTGCTGCAATTTCATTCGGTGCGTTGCCGGCTATATAATAGCTGGTATAGAACCTTTACACTGTATGGTGGTTCTTCACTCTCACACATCTCATTCACAAGAATGATTCTTTACAAAACCATCCACTGAAAGGTTCTTTTGGTTCTCAAACTGAGGGACCACAGGAGGAACTTACAGAAGTCAATGTTTTGTCTTTTTGCTTGCTTGTTAGGTATGTCCATATATAAAAAGCATAGTACTAAAAATGGTGCAATTTAATATATACAATATATAGACAAAAGTATTGGGATGCAAGACCATTAAACCAACAGAATCTTTAATGACATTGCATTCAAGCACAGAGACTTTAATATGGAGTTGGTCCCCCCTTTGCAGCTAGAACAGCTTCCACTCTTCTTGAAAGGCTTTCCCCGAGAGTTTCTGTGGGAATTTGTGCCCATTCATTCTGTAGAGCATTTGTGAGGTTCTTCCCCAGACTTTGTCCACAGAGTTGGAAGCATGGCATTGTTTAAAATGCCTTGGTCTGATGAAGCATTAAGATTGGAAGTAAGGCTCCTAACCCAGACCCTTAAAAAGTAGGTGTGTCCCAATACTTTTGTCAGTATAGGGCATGTATCAACCAACCACAATCCACAGCCGTCCTGCGCCTTCTCAGTCTGTAATGCCATTGAACAGTGTCTCTTGCCTGTAGCTGCAGAGAAAGTGAGCGAAATAGAAAAGGTTCTGGTGGGTGAGGGGAGCATGTGAGGGGGTGAGTGCCGTTGCACTTATTATCCATAAACAAACGACTGCTTTAGGGAACCAAAAGTGAGTCTTGTGTGACATCGCTCCAGGGACCCTTTCTGGACTCTTTTTAGTGTGAAGACTAATCTTTACAACAGCTAATGACCACTCTGGGAATGAGTTTGCGGAACTCAACCTGTGCTGCGTTTCCCTAAAGCTTCCCTGCCTAATGACCATCATTATGTGGTAGAACTCAGATCACAATGAACACTCTGTGATTATAACTGTTGTGCTGCAGAGGGTTTTAGAAAACACACTCCACGCCACCACCGTCCTTTGATTAGTAAATGTGTGGTAAATTGGAGATATTGATTGCGGCCCGTGGAGCATTCAACAGCTTAAGCTGCAAACTTTCATTCCGCACGTGTATGAAATCCATCCACAGCTTCAACGTGAGACTTTCTCTGTGTTTCCTCACAAAGCCCAGCTCTTTTTTTAGCATACCAGGATATTGCTCAGTTGTTATCTATGGAAAATGAATACAGGATTGATTTCATACCTTTCCTGAAGGTTTTATGAACTTCATATAGTCCCTAGTGTGTGTGTGTGTGTGTGTGTGTGTGTGTGTGTGTGTGTGTGTGTGTGTGTGTATGGATATGATTGTCCTTGGTCGATTGAGTCACATACTTGCTCTCTGTGAAGTTCCCATCTGCTGTAATATTGTTGTAAATTCAAGGTGTCTTTGTGTTCTTGGGTGTGATTTCTGAAACGGGGACTCAATGAGATTTAGAGAGATGGTACATACTACTCTGAATAAATTAGAAATATTGTTTTTTGCAGGTTACATATTACTTCTAGTATGTATCAGTATGTGTTTTGCATACTAGGTCACATATTAGGGCCTAGACCACATGTTAGTACCGGTTTTAGGAGCATTATTCAAACAGGCACAATCTTGCATGCAGGTTATCTTCCAGCGATGCATTGAAGGTATTTGAGTTCTAATAGTGTCGGGAGTGAAGAAAAAATCAAAGCCACTAGCTTACAGCTATGTTATATTAATGGAACATGTTCATATGTGTCATCACTAATGCAGAGCTATAGAATTCCAGTCAGACTGGCCTTTGCCAAACGGATGATTGAGGAACATTCAGACCTCATACTTCATTTTTGTATTGTGAAGACTGATCCTGCAAGATTGCAACGTCTATCAACTCACACCGGGCGGGTGCCAGGATGGAGGTAAAACAAAAAAGAAAAAGGAAACGAAAAAAGTTAAATGATTGCTAAACCCTGGTCTATATTTCCCGCCTCAAATGCCATTCCGGTTGTGCTCTACTATAACTGAATGAAAAGTCTCAGGCTGGAGGGCAGGCCTCACCACTAGCACTGATAATGTTGCTCTGACTTATGTTTCAGTGCTGTGGCGGCTCGGATGATTTATACAACGCGATCTCTGGGCACTGCCAAAAGCAGGGCTCGCTCAAATGAATGGGTTTTTATTGTGAGGTAAATAGGTTGCGCCGGAGGCTACAGAGGGGTGGTCGGAGACGCTCGTACACCCACCAAGCGTAGGGTCAAGGCCGTCCTAATGAATGCTGGAAGACCCAGATGATGCCTTCAGCCTTCCAGCTAGACACCCGCAATTATTGCACTTCTTTTCAGCAGAGCTTTTAAGGCGTCTCGGCTTAAATCGTCCTCCTCTGTGGTGTTCCCTACACTCGCTTCTCTCTCTTCTTCCTCTTTCTTAATGAAGATTAATTGCAGAAGGGGCCAGTTCCATTTGGTAACCAAAGGCTTTCGCCACTTCGAAGTTATTTCATCGGTTCGTTTGTTTTGTTTTGTATTTGGCTGCCTTCTTCGCTGCCCATGACCTACACATGTAATTCCCAATTAGTGATGGAAGCCTGGCTGTTTTTTTTTATTGTTTTATTGATTTCTTTTATCTCTTTCTCCAATCTATGAGAAGCATGTTTATGATGTATTTCTGGAATATTATCAAAGACTGTGTGTTACCTGCTGAAACTGTATAATCTGCATCCCTTAGTGTTGCAGCCAGTGTTTTATGTCCGCTTTTAAAGGCAACAAGAAGACGTCAGTTGTCTATTTATAAGCCATGTCTCCAAAGATGCATGAATGATTCAATTTCCATTTTTCAAATAGCGATGAGCTCAAGCATCTTTGATACGTCAATTACGACGAAAGCACTGTTTGTGGACCTACAAGCAAACTGTGGGAGATGAACATACAGCTCAAAATTCATTCGCAGGATAGCAGCGGTTGCTATGAAATTCTGGTAGATACAACGGCACCTAATTCCTCGCCTAATTCTGGGTCTTAGCCGCTAATTACCCCAAAAGCCCCGATCTGTTGTGGAAACTGTGGATCAATCTAGCATGTTATGTCCATGACCCCTCCTCCCCCTTGAAACCCCGCCCCCTTCTCTCTCTCTCTCTCTCCCCCTCCCCCCGCCCCTCCTTTCTCCTTCCTCTGTGGCTTTTCAGATGGCTTGCACATTTTTTTTTTTACCTTCATTTTCTTTTCTATTCTTTTTTTTATACCCCTTTTTCTCCTGGGGAGGGGAAGGAGGGAGGGGGTGGAGGCTAAATAATTAACATCCTGTTTAAAAAAAGAAAGAAAACCAAAAGCCAATGTGAGTTGATCTGCATGTGTTGCTATGTGTCTTAGCTGTGCTGTCGAACTCAATTAATGCTCCCAACTCACCACTGATAAACCGTTTTTTTGCATTGTTCTTTGATTTAAAGTAAAGCAAAAAAAGCACTAGCTGAGTTATACATATATATATTTTTATATACATATATAAAAAGTTATCCATGTGTGATCTTTGTTCATGTAGTTATGTATTGCAAACTGCGCCACTTACCATTACCAACTGCCAGAATTGTTATAAGCTCTTTTATTTTATTTTATTTTATTACTTTCTCTCTCTCTCTCTCTCTGAAGAATCTTGTATTAAGCCTAGTTTTCATGAACCTTTATTCTGTCTCTAGAATTTGGAATGATCGGAGAGCATACTGTAAAAAGCCAACGGCCAAGATCAGTTCATGACACAAAGGGCCAACAGGAGCGAGATGAGTCTGCTAAATTTATGGCACAAACTGGTAATACAATAGTTATGTTTCTTTCCTTTATTATGTTAACTAAACTTAATTTCATCTAAGTCACTTTGCATGCTCTCTCTCTTATACTGCACCTTTTAAGTGAAAGATGCTTCTGTCATATTTATTCTCTTTTGTTTTGTTCCTCTTCGTTATTGCCATAGACGACTAAAAGCCCGATTGAGGGTCAGAATAATTAGTCCAACTGGGTTCTTTCTTCTTTTTCTTTTTTTTAAATTTTCATTAGAAAACAAATCCTTTGCACATTCCTTTTTTTCACTAGAAGGTGTAGGTCAATTCCTGTCCGCATGCTAGTGAAATGTCTAATCTTTTTTTCCCCCCCCTAATAACAAATATAACATTAGTGTGCCAAGGTATTTCTATACAGTATAACTTCTCTTTATTTTCTTTCACTCTTTGATTTAAGAATCCCTCCCCCCGTTTTTTGTTTTTGCATGCGCAGTGTTTGGAATATGTCGGCCTATCTTGGGGAGGGGAAGGTCCAGAGCCATGTGTGTTTATGTTTTCTTTGTTTTTCCTCCTATTATTCTTTGTTCTTTTTTGTGTGTGTGTGTGTGTGTGTGTGTGTGTGTGTCGGAGGAATACGTGTCGCACATACTCATTTAAGTTGCAAACCTCTTTGCAAACCAAAACCCTTAACAGTGATTTTTATTTTCTTCCTCATCCTAATCCACCTTGTTCTTTTCAAAAATGTTTTGCATTCACAAAAACATCCTTCATGATGCTTTTAGTTGGACCATTTCGAATCGCATCGCTTCATTTAAAAAAAAAAAAAAAATTGATCCACTTTTCAGCCCAATTTATGATCGGCCCAGTAATATAATTAATACGGAATAAATAAAGCAAAAGATCAGTGTGCATTCAACTTCTGGATGTGTCCGGAGCACTGAAAATCACAAAAAGCCAAATTTATGAAAGGATTTATTCAATTATATCTCCAGAATTTTAAAGCACCAGAAGTCTACATAAAAGAAAAGGATGAAGGAATAGATTAAGTAAAGTCTTGTCGAAGCAATTCTTGCTCTGAGACAAGACCTTGAGATGTTTGTTCCAGTATTCCTGTACCTATATTCAGCATTTCATGGCAATTAGATCAACAATGTACTCCAAAGTATTATATAATGGGTATGTTGTACTGGATTGAATTTCCAAATGCCGTTTGCATTTGGTATAGCCATGCAGTTGCTTATTGGGAATTACATTGAATTAAAAAAATCAAATATTCACTATATGTTACTATAGTGAGAGTTTAGATGATGTCATTCTTTTCTTTGTCTGATACATATATCAGCTAAGAAAACAAGCAGGTTTTAGATGTGGATTTCAGGAAATGTCATGTTTGGAATTGTAATGCTCATGTAATGCTCCATTGGGACGCATTTTCGATTCATTTGAGCTTCAAACTATGCTAGTCAGATGTAAAAAGCAACATAAAGTGGACCCTTTTGGTAGCACATTTTGATTGTTGGTATTTGTTATCCAATCTAAGTGAAGCGAACTTCTAAAATAGCAGCCACTAAATGGCTGTGATCTGCTGAATTCGATGGAGATTCTAGTTCTTCTAGTTTTTTTTTCTCAGTCCTGGGTCAAAAGTATATTATTCAAGTATTCAAGCGCCTCTGAAGTTCAGGGCCCCTGAAGCCCCCTGTCTTTGCGCTGAGGTAAAATCGAACCTAGACTATAATCTCAGCCTATAGTGTTTTTGCAGTGGAACACTGAACACTAACACTCATCACAGGTCATTCTCTAACTTTTAGAAGCCATGTTGCATGCACCCTACATGTTTTTACCATGTTTTTACACTTTCTTTCCTAGTATTGGTTCTGTTGACGTTTCTATTGATTTGTTTTTTCTTACTTCTTTTAGTTGGTTTCATCAAGCTGTCTGCATGCCTTACTTTGAAAGACTAAGATGAAGTTTAGGCCCAGTGCGCCTTAAATTTGAACTCGAGCACCCAGTAGTGTTCTGGTATCTGAAGTTACATGGTGGCCACACTTACGGCACAGCATTGTGATCTTGCATCCATTGGAAAGCATCAGATGCTTTCAGATTTGTTGTTGCAACAAAACCTCTAGTGTTTATATATATATATATATAATAAGTTTTGCTCTACATAATTTAATTACATTTTACTTGGTCCAATCAACATTAGTTCATTACAAACAAATACTAATAATTTAAGGTTTTGTTACGACAGCAACTGTTAGTATAGGTGTACATTTTGATAGTATGGTTTACAGGCTATTCTCTACCCCAAATAGTAGCTTTTGGCTACATTAGCGATCCTCAAATCTGGATAAACGCATCTGAGAAATGAATATCATGTAATATAATGTAATACAAAAACAGACATATTTCATTGATGCTGGATCACAAAAACTGGAGAAATTGACCTAGCATACCTTGCTAAAATGCTAACGTAGCATGCCCTGTGTGGCCTCTCATGTAACTTTGCTAGGCCCCACCTGCTCCTACTGGCCCCACCCCCCCCCTGGGCTGTCGTGTGACCTTGTTGCTGCTTTTAACTGGTGTCACCCTTCTCCTACACAGGTGACCCAGGTGCTGAGGAGTGGTCCCAGTGGAGCTCTTGCTCAGTTACATGCGGTCAAGGGTCGCAGGTGCGAACAAGAACATGTGTCTCACCTTACGGAACACACTGCAGCGGCCCTTTAAGAGAATCAAGGGTTTGCAATAACACTGCCCCCTGTCCAGGTAGTGTTAGCCGCAGATGCACGAAATGTCACTTACTGTCTTTTACATATATATGTATATATTCAATGTTATATATATATATATACATATATTAAATGCACTATATGTATTCACACATCTATATATCAGTATCATCACTTATGCTAGATAATGGTTTTGTTCTTTAAATTATGTTGTCATGTGATACTATTATTATTGTTATTATTATTATTATTATTATTATTATTATTATTATTATTATTATTATTATAGCCATTCTTTGTTCTATGTTGTGAGATGGGATTCACATTCTTCATTTGGTATCATTTCACTGTATTTTGTCATGTTTTATGTTTTATGTCTCGCAGTCGGCGTAAGGCCGTTCACACTGCTTTCATCTGCCACTCCTTTAACTAAACTGTTGTGGGAATGTATGAAGTATCTGTAGATAAACAAGATCTTGACTTTATGAAACCGAATGTAAGGAATAAGAAGCAAGACGTCACTTCTGTCTTCTAGTTTTGGCTCTTGTGCAGAAAGTGTTAAAGAAGAAACACCACAAAACAAAAACGCTGTTCGTCGCTATGTTTTTTTTTAAGGTTTGGCTGATTTAATTATTTTCTATGTGTGTGTTAATACAGGACTGTATTGGTATGTACAACCAAGTCCTTAGTTATCAAGAGTTGTTCTGGTATATTGTTTTAATTCAAATGAGTTTATTAGATTAGAATTAAAGCCTGTATTGAGTTTAGCCTAAAATCTACCCTTGTAAACATTTACAAATTCTTTATAATTGGGTTATTAATTAGGTTATAGACGTTCATAAATCATTAATAAGCATTTATAAACAAGTTATAACAGTTGTTGTACATTGATGCAGGCTCATTTTTTGGTGTCTTAATGGTACTAGCATGTTAACAAAGACCCGATGAAGACATGCTCTGCAACTAGCAAGATCTGAGATCTTTCCAAATAGCGAGCCTGCATCAGTGTATGACACCTGTTATAACTGGTATATAATAGCTTATTAATGATTTATAAACTGTCTACAACCTAATTAACAGCCTAATTATACATCATTTATAAACCCTTTATATAGATAGTCTTATAGAGTGTTCCCGAATGTATTGTTTACTCGCTACATTCACATACATACAAGCCTCGTTTTACTCAGATCCGGTCTGTTTGAACATAATCATATTCACATGAGTTTAGTGACTCATGTGTTAATGTTTGATGTGGGAATGCTCCTGCATCCTGAAACTACCAGAAGTCCTTAACAGTAACGTCACATGAACAAACTATGTGTGTCATGAATGTCCAATTAAGTCCAAATCCCAAATGCACACCCACTCCTTACTAAACTTGGATTCTACGCACAAATAGAAGGAATATTTTCTGGTTCCCAAATGGCTTCTTGTTAGACATATATTGCACTTCATATATTGCAGCAAAAGCCACAATAAAGATAATTTGTTCTAAACATCTTTCAACTTTTCACTATTGGAGCAAAAGGAATACAGGGGCATATATATATATATATATATACAGACATGACAAAACATCAAAATAAGAGAAATGATGCAGCATTTACAGAACTTAAGAAAACAAAAGTTGCTCTTAAACAAAATGGCAATAATTACCTTTGACGTACTTCTACAAATGTTTTACCGTCCAGTTGGTTACGTTGTGAGAAGAGAGTGTTGATTACAGCAGTGTTTTTATAATTTTCCTCATTAAATAAGATGTGATTCAGGTGTTCATCAATCAGTACATCATAAAGCAGAATGAGGTGCTTGTGTAGGAATTTGGCAACAGACAGTGGCATGGAATGGCTGCCAGAAATGCAGTTTTTAAAATAAATTGCAGGGCTCTCTTTATGGTTTTTTCCAGAGCTGGAAATACATATGGACACTTAAAAAAAAAATAAAAAGATTCCAATTTGAGGGCACAAGGACAGAGACTGGATAAGTGTTTGTTGTAGGACTACATCTGAAGATCAGATATGTGTTCACTCAGCACTTAAACCATCAGATCAGGTTAATATCAGAAAAGGCAAGAAATCATATAAATGCCACGTAAACATGTGAACATAGCCAATGAACAATGGATGCAAAATAATTCATGCTCAAATATAACAAGCTTTTATTATAGTCTGATAAAAAGGAAATGACCGTATGGAGTTAATATTTAAAGAATTGCTGCCATATTCTTCGAATATTATGAAGTAACCTGGCCGGATTGGAGAAGTCAGACCTGAGAAACTGTCACTGATCGGTCTGGCTCCTGCTCGTAAATGGCAGAAGCATGCCCCGATCCATGTATTTGGACCAGGTCAGATTTCTGAAGAGGAACTTCTGAGGAGGAATAATAAAACATTTCTGAAATTGCATTTCCTGGACTAGGTCAAAGGAAGAATTTTTTTTCTTTTTTTTTTTAATTAAAATTCCTGACACTCACTGTGCATGGCATGATCCACATTGAAATGGGGGAATGACGTCTGCCGCCGGGGTCTGATTTCTTTCCTTTTGGCCTTTTGAAGGACGCCTACGGAATGATATTCCGAAACTACGTCTTCAAAGTTCAGCACCGATCAGCTCTGTGATGGTACAGTAATGTGGAGTAACTGGGCTCAGGCAGGTTGAAATGGCTGCACTGATTCCCCGCCCTTAGCGCTTAATGCAATGAAACTATGAAACTATGGCTTTAGGTGCCACTGTAAATATAGAGCAGGAACAGGAACATATTGAGCTGCTCAGATAAAACCATCCCTTTTCCCTCTGGAATAGTCTAATGGAGCCGGCCCAGCGCTTTTTTCCATCTTCGTATAAGGAGGTAATGTGCCATTATATCATGAAAAGTCTGGGTTAGGGTTAGGTATTGACCGATATTAAGATCTCGCAGGTTATTGAGAATTCAATAAATCACCAACATTTAGTGACTGGATTTTTATTGCTTTGTATTGCATTACATTTGTATTGAAAATATTCATTTTCCAGAGACTGATAAGAGGATCATGACTCTATGAAAACGAATGTGAGGATTTAGAAGCAAGATGTTATTTCTAGTCTTGGCTCCTGTGACAAATTAAAGAAGAAACACCACAAAACGCAACAAAAACTCACAGTTTGTGGCTAAATCTTGTTATTCTTAAGGTTTGGCTTATTTAATGATTTGCTATGTGCATGTTAATACACTACTATACTGACATGTACAACCAAACCTTTAGATATCAAGTTATTACTGGCATTTTGCTATATTGTTCGAATTAAATAAATTAATTCGAGTAGAATCACACCCTGTATTGACTTCAGGAAATGACAAAAGTGTGAAAATGTAAAGGATGAGTTTAGCAAAATTAGTTTTTATGATTTCAGTCATAATAAAAAAGAATCTGGTCTACCTATAAAAACAAACATGGCATCAATTAATAGCCTAAAGTCAGCACCCACTCAGTAGTACAAGCCGAACTGGCAAATCTGAAGACAAATAACCATTTAGGTTTAAAATCTATACAAACCTATAAAATATACTGAGAGACTCTGCCCCCTACAGGAAGACTTTCTGTCTACTGTTTATTTGTTATCAACTGATGCCACAGCCAGCTGTGGCAGGGAGCTCAAGAGAGTATAACTGGCCTCTATGGGTGGGTCGGGTGGCCTCTGTCTTCACTCATCAGTCAACATAATGCTTGTCAATGTGGGTGGCTGTTAACTGACTTTAAAGGAATTGGCGTTTAGCATTCCCCTCTTGAGCTGCCCATTGACGCTGCATTAGTGGCAGTTTGGTAGTGTTGTGGGATTCTACCAGGGGATGCCTAACTAGCAGCTGGAATAGGCAGGCTGGATTGAATACGTTTAATTGTCAAACCTGAGGAAATGTCATTGCCAGGTCTAGCAATTGCTTCCAAATACAAGATCACAAAAATACCTGTTTCTTTTTTTGGACCAGGACAAATCAACTGAAATTGCAGTTTTTGGACTAGGTTCAGGAAAGGATTTGCAATTTGCTTTTTAATAAAATCTCTGCACATGCAATTGCAGACATTGACCCAATATGTAGTGTCTGAACTGGGTGTGCCATCAGGATCTGAATTTTCCTTAAGGCAAAAAAAAAAGTATAGAAAGTATAGAAAATTGGGCACAAATCCCTGAACTGCCAATTATGCAAAACTTTACAACACAGTTTGCATAAACAGATGAAAAACAAACAAGATCAACAGAAACCAACAAAACGGCCATATATGGCAGTTAACAGTTGACCCCTTACGGTCTTATCCATCCGTAAGCCACTGTTTATCTTCAACTTCAGAATCAGAGAACTTTTCTAATCCCAGAAATGACTAGATACAGAGACATAGATACAGAGACCAGAAATGACTAGATACAGAGACATAGATACAAAGACCAGAAATGACTAGATACAAGTACAATAGACAATATGAATACTAGTTCAAGAAAAGCTCTCTACAAAAAGCAGTCTAGGGATAGATTGATCCTCTGCCAGTCTAAACAGTAGGTAATTATGAAATTTTCCCTGGAGATTGACAACTCATCTCAAGTTCCACTGTAATTGAAAGCACTCGTCCATATGCTGTATGGCAGGGTGAAAGGAAGTGGGGGTTCGGAGTAATTATTGTTTCTGGAAAAACATGCCACTGATGCAGAGGGTCTCAGAATCTCATTTAAATCTCACATCCACAGCTTCAACCGGAATGTCAGAGGTCCAGGAAATCGTCCAGTCATGTGTAGCTATGGAGGAGGGCTGAGTGGCCACTCCCTCATCCACTGATCCATCAATGAGCCAAAAAGACTCTGGGCACCCCCCACATAGGCTTTTCCATCCTGCCTTTCTTGTGGTTGCGAGTGCGGAGGGAGTTTGCTTTTAATTAAGATGTGTTTTAGCAGGACTCAAGCTTTCAGTATGTAATTAGAGTTTGAGAGAGAGAGAGAGAGAGGAGCTCGATCGTTGGAAGTGAAGGAGGCGCGCCAGGCCAACGGCCTTGACACTTATGACCGGATTAAGTTTCGCTCATGGAGAGTGAACACACATCCAAGCACATTTCATGCCAGGTTCATCTGGCATGCGACATACTTTATTAGCGTTAGTGCTGTGAGGAGTAGAGCAGGGTGGTTTATATTAAAGAAAGAAAGAAAAAAAAAAACAGCAGCTTCCAATAAAGCTCTGGGGAAAAAATAAGAAACCACTGCATTTTAAAATCTGTATCTCTGACAACCGTTCCAGTCCAGTGTCTGTTAAACTCCTCCACAAACACCTCATTCTGCTTCATGAGGGACTGATCAGTGATCAGCTGTATCCCATCTTATTTAATGAGGAACAGTATAAAACACTGCTGTAATCGACTCTCTCCTCTCACACTGAGACCAGTTGGAGGTGAAACACTACTAGAAGTTTGTTAAAGTTGATTATTGCCATTTTGTTTAAGAGAGAACCAGAGATTTGTTTTCTTTAAATGATTCAAGTTCTGTAAACGCTGCAGCATTTCTCGTGTTTTGTCATTTCCTTTAAAATTATGGTTTAAAGAACAATATTCTTATTTGAAAATTAGGAGAAATAGTCAAATCAGTTCAGTTCAATAAAACCTGAGCAACTGCAGTCATCTCTTATTTCCACAGCTGTATATAGTTGTGTGCAATAAATTGGTCAAATGTCATGTCCTGCACACACTTCTGCACATTTCAGCGTCAAATTACTGTTTATTTCCTAAATTAAACCTTTTAGATACGTTGGCCTATGCAAATGTATGACTCATGGTTTTGGTTGGTTTTTTATACGCTGTATGGACAAAAGTAATCTTGAGGAAAGCCACCCAAGAAGAGTGGAAGCTGCAATAGCTGTCAAGTCTATGGATTTGAATGCAATGTCATTAAAGTCCATTCTGGTGGATTGGTCAAGCGTTCCATTACTTTTGTCCATATAGTGTATGTTAAACCTTTACACAGATGCAAATGAAGACAATGGGAGAGTTTCCCAAACAGGGATTATAAGGCGGTTTGGGAAATCGAGCCAAACGTTTTGGACAAACCTGAAGTATTATCATTTTCATAATCATATCTTTACTCATTTTCAAGGCTTATGCCTAAATGCTTGTAATCTTCAATACCGTGTGTGTTACAGTTTTAGCATCATTCTTTGATGTGGATAGTAGTGACGAGAACTTAAAGTCTTTTTATGAGTAGATACGGCCAACCTTCTTTAACTGGTAGTGTATGTACATATTTGTGCACATATTTTTAAATGGAACAGATGCTTTTTCCAAGAACAGCAGTATTATAAACCTGGTCAGTGGTTTGAAGCCAAATTTCAAACCTAAGACACTCACTGGATCATCAAAGTTCTGAATGAATAACTTATAACTGTCTTATTACTGCCTGTGAAGTACCAGTTCAAACATTCCTAATCAGGCCTCAGCAGATCGCTTGTGAAAAAGCTGGAATCATTTAAAATCAGCTGAGTTGTAGAAAGTAGCCTGTGAAGCCTAATGCAAGTACAACTACTGAAAGATAAGGTAACTAACAGCCTTTTGTGTGTGTGAATGGGTGTAGGATGCCCAGTCATGTGCATAAATGTTGGCACCCCTGGTTAAATTTTACCCAGAATTCCAAAGTGTAGACACACTCCTGCCCATTGAACGATTACTTTTATTTTGTTTATTCTGTTACTGAACAGTGACTGTTTATTTGCTGAACTGAACGTTTATTGGAGATAAAACATACAATTAGGCCTGGGCATATGTTATGACGAATGTATATGTTATGGGGGTTTTTTTCTCAATACATCAGATGCAGCAAATATATGGAAAATTGACAATAATTTACTCTATATATCTACTCTCTAATTTTACCAGGATGGTTCTAACCTCTGCATATAACTGTGTGTGTGTGTAAGGTAAAGCATAGGTGTGTGTGTGTGGCTGGTTGCAGCGGAGTACATGGAAGTATGCAAGGATGGATGTGTGTGTGTGATAGATATGTATGTATTTCTATGAGTATATATTTGTGTTTAGAAGCACACTGGTGTGTGTGTGTGTGTGTGTGTGTATGCATATACATATATATGTGTGAGTGTGTATGTATATATATATATATATATATAAATATGTGTGTGTGTGTGTGTGTGTGTGTGTGTGTGTGTGTGTGT
>JBBPDC010000084.1:2921220-2938241 GCA_037974485.1 Hemigrammopetersius urotaenia | reverse complement strand
AGTGCTGAGGTACCCTTGAGCAAGGTTGCGTTCCCCCGCACTGCTCCCCAGGCGCCTGCTTCACTTGGTGAATGGGTTAAATGCAGAGAAAGAATTTCACTGTGTGTTGCACTTGTATGACTATGCATGTGACAAACAAAGAATCTTCTTCTTATATATGTATAGAGATTCCCCATTACCAGTCACTTAATTTGACAATTACAGTATAGTATGTCTCATATCATAACACATAGACAGATACACAGACAGACAGAAGATAGACAGATAGATATAAAGATAGACAGATAGACATAAAGATAGACAGAGATAGAGAAAGGGAGAGAGAGAGAGAGAGAGAGAGAGAGATATGCAGGTGTATATTTACATATGGTACAACCTAAGGTAATGAGTTTGACGTATTTTTAATTAAATAACTATTATGTCTAATTATTATATTTATGCATCTATGTGACTATTCCTAACCGACATGCAGCTCTTAAACTAGCTTTCCGATCAGGGTCTGGAGTCTCAGACTAGAATTTGTGCGTGATCACAGTAAATATAGCTGTCCCTCCCTGCCAGCCTGTGCTCTATCTTCAAGAATCTTGGAGGCATTTCAGAGTGATGGCAGACGCAGTTAGTGGGACCCAGTCACCTGAAGCTCAATGATTGGATTAGCCGGACCAGCCTGGTATTGACTGAGGAGAGGACAGGTGCAGTGACAGGCCTTTGGCTACAGCCAAAAGGGATTTGTGTGTGTGTGGGGGGGTGCATGTGTGGTGTGATGGGGTGGGTGGGCAGGTGGGGGGTGGGGGGGTGAGTTGGATGACCGAGGCCTGAATGCCTCTGCTGCATTTACTGTGACACTGATGGCCAGTCCCAAAGGACGTCCACGGTGCCCCGCGCAATCACTCTTCAATATGGGCCTGTCTTTCTGAAGGCTCGAAGTCACACAAAGAGAGTCACAGCACAGAGAGTCGCTGCAGGACACCCAACCCTGAAAAAAAGATTTGCACAACTCCAAATACTTCTCTGATGTACAAGAAAGAACAGGAAATGTGGGAAAGTGTGAACTCACAGTAAAGTATTTCTATATTACTGCGTTGGACACAACTTAGACCAACAAGACCACCCTTACAAATGTTTTATAAATGATCATGGTGTCCATTACGTTGTAGACAGTATATAAGGCAGTAATAAGCAGTTATGAAGGAGTTATAACAGTTGTCATACACTACATGGACAAAAGTATTGGGACGCCTGACCGTTACACCAACAGGAACTTTAATGACATTGCATTCAAATACATAGATTTTAATATGGAGTTGGTCCTCTTTTGCGGCTATGACAGCTTTATACTGGAATAGAAAAGTAAAGTGTTATTGTCACATGTGAACACACCACAGCACAGCATGCAAAATGGACAATGTGAAATTCTTTCTCTGCATTTAACCCATTCACCAAGTTAAACAGAGGGCTGCCATGAATGGGGTGCACCTGGGGAGCAGTGTGTGGAGATGGTACCTTGCTCAAGGGAACCTCAGTGATGACACTAGCAGTTGGTGTGCCGAAGCATTAAGATTGCCCTTCACTGGAAGTAGTTTGGTGAGATATTGGCTGAGCTTATCTCGTCCCTTTCTGAGTCAGAAGACTCAGCGTCGTGACTTGTTTATTACCACTTTTTAATTATTTATAAATAACAGCCTGATTATAAACCATTTAGAAGGGTAGTCCTATTAAAGTGGTACCGGATTTAGACTAAACAATATAAAATTTTACATTGACCATTGGAGTTTAATTATTTTGCATAGCACAGGGCCATTACCTGTGGCCAGCAATGTCTTTCAACAAACTGTAAGTATATATTGTGACCACATTGACAGATTTTGTTAACTTTGACAGTTGAAAAAATGCTGGTAAATGTTTTCTAAGCGAGTCTTTGAGGTCAGTGCCTCTGTCTATTTACAGTCTCACAGTCTCTTATTTACATGCTTCTGAGGCACAATACCTAGGTTTTAGAGCATGCACTATATGGACAAAGGTTTTCCAATGAAGGGCTTAACCTTAATGCACAATCTTTGGGCAAATTTGTGGACACGGTTTGGGGAAGAACCTTTTCTATTCCAGCATGAACTTCTTTAAGGGGAGGACCAAGTCTGTGTATTTGAATTCAATGTCATTAATGTCCCTGTTGGTGTAAAGATCATGCATCCCAATACTTTTGTCACACAATGGTGGTCATTATCAGTCACTCAAAAGTTGTAATATATGTATATACAAATCAGCTACATTTGATGCTTGCATACTAATTTTCTGCATAACCTCCAGGCAAAATGTATCATATGTGTGCCAAAAACTGCCACAAACGGTTTAAAACATGTACTTTTCAGTATTCAATCAGGCTTACAGAAAATGAATTTACTCTTATTTTCACCCATAAAAGGAAATATACAGAGCTAAAGTCAATATTCTTCTAGAAATGTCCATTATAAGCTGCTTTTCATAAGTTAACCCATGGAGCTGCTGCCAAAACCTTTATTAATTCTCTGTCTCTTTCTCTTTGTTGCTGTGGGTTTTTTTTTTTAGATCTACCCGGGATCAGTGGAGCTGATGCAGGTTATTGAGGAGTTCATTCACATTGTTGGACTGGGCATGAAAGACTTCCACAATGCCTACCTGATGACCGGAAACCTGGGTAAGGCTCTTTTGAGGAGCCTCCATCCTCATTAATTCAGCTGATTACTGCAATGCATGGCAGCGCATTGTGGTCTAGACAGAATGCTCACAAAAGTAGGTTCCTAGATGACTTGCATGTACAGCTCTAGGAAAGACTCTTATAATTAGTAATGGACCTTTATATCATGTGGAGGTTCTTTAAACTTTATAAAGATTCTCCACATCTCATTTAGTGCATCCAGTAAAGGTTATTCTCTGGCATTGCTCTAAAGAACCCTTCATATTTCTTAATGTATACGTTACAGTCTATATGCTTAACCAACAACTGTCCCAGATTTGGCAGGTACACTATATGGACAAAAGTACTGGGATCTCAGTTATTACTTCCAGTGAAAGGAAATCTTAACGCTTCAGCATACCAAGACAGGGTGGGGTAGTGGGTAGGATACTTGCCTCTAGACCAAGAGGTCATGGGTTTGAATCCTACCTTCACCACCACCACGTTTCTCCAGGGAGAGACTGCCCCCTGTAGTCCCCTGTAGGTAGGGAATGGAAGTCGGTTTGGGTAAAAGCGTCTGATAAATGCCATAAATGTAAATGTAAAGACATTTTGGACAATACCATGCTTCCGACTTTACAGAAGCAGTTTGAGGAAGAACCTTTTTTATTCCAGCATGAAGCTGTTATAGCTGGGAAGGTGAGACCAGCTCCATATTATAGTCTATGTATTAGAACGCCATGCCATGAAAGTCCCTGTTGGTATAATGGGCAGGTGCCCCAATACTTTTGTCCATGTACTGTACATTCTGAGTGTTTTTTTGATCAATTTAGAAGAGTTACATATTAGCCAGGATAGCTTGTGCCTCTGTGATGATTTGTTCAGTAAGGCTGCCCCTAGCAACTGGGAAATTCAATTCAGTTTACCGTGAGTAATGGAAGATAAATGGTGCATGCAGTGAGAGGAGGAGCCAAACAGCAGCAAATCGATAATGTTAATTAAAATCAAGCGCTTTCCACTTAGTCGGCTAAATTCATATGACAACACTCTCCCCGGGTTTGGAAAAGGCCTCATAGCTGTGTTAAAGGCAGAGAGAGAGTCTAGTTAGGGTTCAGATGCTTGTACTGCAGGATAGGATTTGAAATTATTTCATTTAATAGCTGTCTTCTGCCTCTATCTATCCATTCATCCATCCATCTCTCCATCCCAGTTTTACGTTAATGCACTCTATAAGTCCTACTCAGATGTGACAATGCATTTCCGAATGCATGTTTATTTATGAAACAAACAAAAAGTGCTTCTGTCTCTCTCTCCTAAGTATTTGAAAGAAGATCATACGAAAAACGAGGGAGCTACTGGATTACATGTTTGATTAACTGAAGTTCGGGCAACTAGTGGCAGCCCGAATTTCCTCCACCAATCATAAAATAGCGGCCGTGTCTCAAAGGCGTGTTGTTGAGAGGCATTTTATAACAAAGACAGCAGTCAAAGGTGCTAGATGATAGCACTGAGCTTCAGGAACAGGATTTACTCACCATTTATTTGCCAAAAGACTAACACAATTTCATCTCTCATGCGAGACAGCACTCAATGTTGCCACACTGTGGTACTTTTTTATTTGAGTCAAATCAGAAAACTTTATTGATCCCAGAGGAAATTGATTATTTTACGACGGCACAGACACAGAGACACAGAGACAAGAACAGTATAAAAATTCTTGTCTATATAAATCCAATAAAAAATCTGGATGAAATACACTGTGCTATATAAACAAATGCCTGGTTATAAATACTATAGTAACTTACAGTGAATTACAAATAACACAAATGGTGGTTAGGAGTCTGTTACTGCACACAGTGGAGATCAGTAGTATGTAACTGACTGTAAGTAGAGATATTTCACACGATACGATATTGCGCATAATAATAACGTTTTAGCACCTGATTGCATGATATTGTACTTGGTAGACTACCACACAGAAGACTATTCTAGTGGAATTACATCCCTGTAGAAAGTCCAGGTGACAAATAATGTATTATATGTATTTTTAGGTCAGTTTATAACATGTGTGTGGTTTTATTCACCAAAAACAACCCTAATGCATTTCCCCATAATTATTTTCCAACCTCAGTTGATCTGTAGAACTGATCTGTACTGGATCCCATTTAGTCTGGATTTAAAAACTGCATTGTAAAGAAGCGGATACACTCAGATCAGCCACAACACTGCTGTGGTATCTGCTCTAATATTTTAGCAGCAGACCCATTAAGTCCCCTATTCAAGGGGACTCCATGGATTGGGCTTGATTGTCCAGAACTTCCCACATACACTCAGTCAAACTAACTGAGCAATAAATTACATATTTAGTGCAAATATATGGCATTAATAATAAAGAGTTCCTATATAATGTGCATATTTTTAGAACTCATCACATCTGCAGCTTCATTAAACTGTGTAATTGAATAGAGTAAGTACAGTAAGTAGAGTAACTAGGGGTGGAGGTAGCTCAGTTGGTAGGATACTTGCCTTCGGACCATGAGGTCATGGGTTCGAATCCTACCTTCAGGGACCCACAGCACCACTGGGTCCCTGAGCAAGACCCTTAACCCCAAGTTGCTCCAGGGAGACTGTCCCCTGTAGTTAGAGAATGGAAGTCGCTTTGGATAAAAGCGTCTGATAAATGCTGTAAATGTAAGTACAGTAATAATAATAATACTTCTAATAATAAGAAGCAGAAGAAGTTAATACTTAGTGATGCTTTTTACCACAGATAAACACTTGGTGCGATTAAGTATTAATTATTTTTCTTTCATAGATCATTGTGGAGAAAATGTTTTACACCACACTTGATGATGCTTGAAATTTGACCAAAACATTTTACATTACGTTTACATTGTTTCTTAACAAAAAAGTGTCGAATTATACAGAATGTAATAAATATGCAATATGTATGTGTGGTTTTTTCTGCCAGCATAAACACAAGTGAGCATTAGAATAATCTCAAACGAACAAAAAGGGAGTAAAAAAAGTATCAATATTTCCTTTTTTTTTTCTAAAAATGAGTTTATATTTTGTGAGCTGCTTAGAAGAACACAGGTTTGGTTTCAGATTTCTGCTCATTGCCTCCAGTTATTGTGTGGATTCATAAAATTCCACAAACAGCTAATTTAATCTAATTAAGTAAAAGGAGCCCAACCAGGTATTTGATGGAGCTAAAACGAATATTGGACTTCCATGAGGAAAGAGGTCTGGAAATGCTTAGGAGAACACTTTGCCATACATGAAACCACCATTTACTGTATTAATGTTAATTGTATTTATTGTAATATTAATGTTTTAACACTAACTTGACACTACTGTCCAGTAGTAAACAGGTTTTAAATGTAATTTCCCCAGCTGCCTAAGACTTTTGCACAGTACTGTATATATAATGTGTGTGTGTGTGTGTGTGTGTGTGTGTGTGTGTGTAGTATAGTATAGTAATGATCTTAGGGCAAACTCCAGTACCTTTGTTCGATATACAAATAGGGTCAAGTACTAAATTTGTGCACTTTGTCCGCCAGTGTCATTTAACATGAGAATATCTCCAGCAGAACTTTCGACACTGACAGCGTTAATAGATGCACAAGCATGCAAACGGCTGGAGGGCTGCTGTTAAATACTGATGTTACTGAAGAAAGCTTACAGCTCAACCAATCACAGCGTACGACGTGGGCTCATCAAGCCTCCATTAGTTATAACTGCAGCAGGTGATATAAGAGGGAGAGACTTGTTAAAAGCTGCCAAGAGGCTGCCACAGCATACCATAATGATTCCACTGGATCCATTTGGGATGAAGTTGGGAGGCAAAAAAAGAACACATAACGCTTCAGTGCTTTTGCACTGCTCATAACTCTTCTCCAGGGGAGCAATTTGGCAAAGAGATTGGCCTCTTTTACATTCTGCTCTATTGTGCAATCAGTGACTTATCGTTATCTATGGCTTATTGAAGAAAAAAGACATATACGCACATTAATTTCCAGTTCCCTGTGAATAAAGTGTTTTTGCTTACAGATTACTGGAATAGCAAATGTGCAAATAAGTGTAATATGCTCTTTGGGTTGGGGAGTGCAGGAGAAAACGCGTTTCTGCAATATAAGCCCTTTCAATATTATAATGTGAGATGCTGTTTGTATCGGGGTTTTGATTATAGTTGTTAAATTTATAGTTCTGTGAAATTGTTAGGTCTGAAAATGGTTTTGTGTATTTGATCATACAGAACACATACGGAACGGCAAAACTGATTAGTGTTCTCCTTTAAGTGCTGCCAGTAATGTTGCATTTTTAACAGTTCTGAAATATGTGGCGATACGTCATGTGACTTGGAGGAAGTACAGGCCAAACCTTTACACACATTCATGTTTTCATTCATAAATTCATTCATTCATTTATTAATGTCATTTACAGCCTCGTTTTTTGCTGTTACTGCATGTTATTTAAGTAAAATTACATGAAAAACGAGTTTATGAAATGCATAAAACAAATTCCTAATATAAGGACATGCATTACCATACGTTAGTTTATTATTGAGAATTCACTGGTAACATTAATACAAGATCACTGTTGCACCATTGTCACTTTTTAGCTTTTCTTCAGCCTATAATAGTATTATATTATATTATACAAATAATTCAGTTGCTGCAGTATTGTTCTTTGTTGTACTTGTGTAGGATGCAGTTTATGTCTTTTACTTCATACACTTTCAACATTTGTGCAGCTTAATCCTTCTAAACATAAGCAAGTAATTCTTGTATATCAGTTTCGCTCTTGCTTAGCTTCCATCCCAACTTTTTTGGAGCATGTTGTAGGCATCAATTTCTAAATTTGTTCATATCAGTGCCATTTTAGTGGGTTTAGTGGGTTTTGTATATAAACAAATTCACCCTGGTGTTGCCATAGCCATGCATAACTGGGACTCTGAGAGAACACCATTGGCCTCGCTATCTGTGGGTGGGTAGAAAGGTCACCCAGAACGATGCTGCCCAGAACGAATTTCTCTTTGGTGACTGAATAGAATTAGCGGTTATTGTTCTCCTTCACGCACTTTGAGTGATCCAGTGATGTTGCATTAGCAACAATTCTGAAATATGTGGTGATATATCTGATATTTCGTGCTTTCATTCATAAATGTGTTCATTAATTTATTAATTTGTCTTTCACAACCTCGTTTTTTGCTGTTACTGCATGAAGTGCATGCAGCAGGTTATACTGAATTGAACAGCTCTGGACTTGCAGGCATTAATGATCACACATCTTGTCTGAAAGCTGACCTGAGAATATTATGACTCTTAAGGTCACGTCAGGTTGAGCTGTGACAGTGAATAATGAATAATGAATAAAGCGGATCATTCTTAATTGTATTGGTAGTTATATTGGCATGAGTAATGGCATTTGCATCTATTATTGTCCAGAATTCATTGAAATTGCCCTCGTGTGGCATGTGCTTTACATCCTGTGGGTATGCTGTGTGTTTATCCTTGAGGGCACGTACACACACTTCATAAATGATCAAAGAAATGGCTAGAATTAACATATCAAAGCACTTTGCATCATCTTGTAAAAACCTAAATGAAAGCAGGGAATGAATGTCAGGTTGATACGAGAAAACAGTTTGCAGTGCAGATTGGTTTCTGTTTGCTGGGCAAGAAAGTTTGACATGTTAATACTTATAGTTATGAATACAGTAATGAAAGCAAGAGCCATTCTTGATGTTTTTTTTAGGTTTTTGTATCAAGCCAATACATTTTATTTGAAATGTTATCTTGAATATAGATTTGTCTTTGTTGGTCTTATATTTTCCTTCCTATTTCAAGGCCCTTTTTCAAAGAAAAACATTGTTTTGTATTTATTTAAATAATATAGTTTGGCACCTTATTTATTGCCACATTTTCCAAAAATTTGCTGTTTTTGTATTTCGAAACATTCACCCTCCCTACATGGAAACTAAACTGCAAAACAGCCCACTTTGAAATTAATGTTTCTGTCACAGGTGCATTTATGTCTTATGTGGACAAAAGTACTGGGACACACCTGTTTGTCAGGGTTTGGATTAGGCCCTTCACTTAATGCTGATTTTAATGCTTCAACAGACCAGGGCATTTTGTACAACACCATGCTTCCAACTTTGTCGAAATCGTTTGGGGAAGAACCTTTTCTATTTCAGAATCACTGTGCTCCAGTGCACAAAGCGAGCTCAATAAGGACATGGCTGGAGGAGCTCAGTGTGCAAGAGCTTGACTGACGCATTCCCATCCAACACCTTTGGGATGAACTGGAACAGAGATTGTGATCCAGACCTTCTCATCCAACATCAGTGCCTGACCTCATAAATGTTTTACAGAATGAAGGACACAAATTCCCACAGAAACTCCAAAATCTTGTGGAAAGCCTTTCAAGAAGAGAGGAAGTTGTTATAGCTGCAAGGGGGACCAACTCCATATTACAGCCTATTCATATTTGAAGGAAGTGTCATTAAAGTTCCTGTTGATGTAATGGTCAGGCACCTCAATAATAATTCTATATAGTGCATCTGAGTATTAAACCCCACTCAATCTCACTGAAGTTATAAAGAATGTGTCAGACTCGACTACCTTTTGAACACAGAACAACCAGTGAGACAGGTACTTATTTACATGTCTCAGTCTGTATGGCACAGTTATTAAACAGCCTGCACATTTCGCTGATTTCCCTGTTCAGAAACACCTGGTTCACTACGTCAGTTAATAGCCAGGTTTAGTGAATGTGTTTGAGTAGGAGAACCCTCAAACTGTGCAGGACACCGGCTCTCCAGGACCGGAGTTTGGCATTCCTGATCTGAGAGAAATGGGAAAATGGTGATGTGCAAAATTAAAACTGTTCTTGGTACACAAAGCAACAAAAATGTCCGCCAAAAAGAAAAAAAAACGTATGATGAGGCCCTGCTAATTAAATCAAAGCATTCTTCTTGATTTAGTATAGATCATAGCGACATCAACATTCTCATCATGTTCTCCATGCTAAATGACCTTCCCTCATAGTTAGCATCTGCTTCTTTTGATTATAAGGACAGAAAACGATGGTGCCGCTCCAGCCAAGTGGAAATCATCTGGCTCTGTAAGATATTGCAGCATCACTCCTGTCCTGATTTATGGCGCCCCTTTGATACAGCAATAAAGAGTTTCTGTCACCAGGCAGCTTGCTTCTCTCCTTCCAGCTTTAGGCAAATAACTTTGATTGCTTGAGCTCTGCTTCTGAAGCGAAGTTCTTCCAGAATTGAACGTCTGTGGTGCACATTCACCAGCGAGCCGTCAACGATTTCACATTCGATGATCATTTCGGGATAAAATACTAGAAGAATGGATCCTAGGTCCTTTGTAATTTAAGCACACTCTCCTTGGCCACAAAACAATCCAAGGCAGAGAAAACAGTGGCTTGTTAGTGACCTCCCTGTGGGTCTCTTGGAATGTCAGAGCTATTTGTTGGAGAAATGACCCTGTTAGGGGGCAAACAAGACAAACGACAAACTTGTGTGCTGTGGGATTGCTAAATGACAAAGGTTGAGTTAGTCAAACTAGGCCCTTTTCCACCATCCCAGTACCAAAAATAGCCATATTGGATGATTAGCATCATGCATGAAGAGATCATTGTGTCCAATTGTTAAGTAATTTCAACTACATTTATTGTTTGAGTCCAGTCAGCATTCATTTAGATGTTATACAAGAAACTAGCTTTTAGAACTTCTAGAATGGATGCCATAGACCAGCATGTGTTGCTCCCCAGATGCAGAAGGATTACCCCCTACCACACAAACATTTGAACTGTAATGACATTGCCCATTTATAGCCATTTTCAAGCCTGTCATTTTGTTGTATGATCCGGTGTCTACTCTCATTAGTCACAGGTGGGAGCAGGTGCTACTAATGCCTCATGGGCCGTTTCCCTGTGGAGCAGAACCCACCGCAGACATGCATGCATAAACAGTCCCTCACTGTAAAACTTATATAAATGCTTGGAACAAGCTTTACAGAGCTGCTTTTCACAATCTCCATAACAACTTCTGTAACTATGCAGTTTTTGCAAGAACAACATTAAGTGTTCTAATCATTAAAAGAATTACAGATCTGCTACACTGTTCAGGCCCCGCCTCCCAACTTACAGACTTAAAGGATCTGCTCTCAGATACTACAGCACTCCTTCAGAGTTCTCGTGGAGTCCATGCCTTGAGTTATAGCAGTTTTGGTGGTATGAAGGAGACCTGCACAGTAGTAGGCATGTGGTTTTAATGTGATAGCTGATTGGAGAGCATATGTCTATTCACAATGCAGTTTTTTTAGTCCAGGCAGCTTTTTGAATAGTGCACATTAAAGATCACATGAACTGCCTGCTCAATTATAAGAGATAAAGTGAGGTTGGAAAATGACCATGTGGAAATGCATTAGAAAATTTAGAATATGGGACATTTGATATGTTCTTTTCCATGTAATTCCACTAGAATAGTCTTATGTTTAATATCGCTTTTCTTACAGGGTCCTAAAACATGATTGTGTGCATTATCAGCCACATTTTACACACTGTAATGCATTCTCTTCCTCTCTCTCTCTGTCACATGTTCACTTTTGTGTATTCACACCAGCATCAGCTGTGTTGGGAATTTCTCCAGATTGAGAGGAGCGAGTGAATGTGAACCCCTGGATGATAAGAAAAGATAACCCCTTTATAGTCCAACAGGTGGGGAATTTGCATTGTTACAGCAGCAACGTGGACAAAAGAAGAAAGTAGAAGCAGAATAACCAATAGAAATTAGGGTAGAGGTCAGGACTGTGGGCCAGTCAAGTTCTTCCACACTGAACTCCTCCAGCATGTCTTTATGGAGCTCGCTTTGTGCTCTGGGACACAGTCATGCAGGAATAGAAAAGGTTCTTCCCCAAACTGTGTCCACAAAGTTGGAAGCATGGCATTGTACAGAATGTCTTGGTCTGCTGAAGCATTAAGATCGTCCTTCACTGGAAGTAAGAGGCCTAGCACAAACCATGGAAAACAGGTGTGTCCCAATACTTTTTTAGTTCATATTCTGTTATATTAACCCTTTAATGCTGAGACAAATTTCTGCCTGTCATTCTATTAAAGGCCCCTCTCAAGGTTTATGTTGTTTCTATGTAGCAAAAGGTAGAAGAACCATTTTTCATTCTCTAAAGTGAGAATTGAGGGGGCAAAACCCTAACCACTAGGTCACCAGCTGCCCCATACAGTGTGTATATACATATGAGAGATAAGCAAGGCTAACAGCTGGAGGTTAGATGCTGTGCACTGTCAGGCACATTCAGCAATTTAATAGCACAGGTCAGGCCGAGACACGGATCAGATTTTGGCTTCAGTTTTCAGTGTGCATGCCTCTTCTATAAATTGTTATTGTTCTCACGCAGCCGACCATTGACTTCCAATGAAACAGCGTTTGTGTTCATCTACTAAGCACAAATTGAGATGATGTTGTAAAACACAGGGCTACTCCTCTAATACCATACGTGGAGCAGAAAATTGAACAAAGCTGAACAAAACTACATTAACCAGGTTGATCAGATAGCCAAAAGGTAAGGTGACTTCTAAACCACAGAGCCTTTACATTTGCATAAACATAAAGCTGCTGTTATATTTCAAGTTTGATTGATCCTCTTTTAATATTCTTTTTTAAGCAGAAATGAGCTCTTTCCCATTTGGCTTGTGGGTTGTATTTAAAGCCTTTCTGCACCACTTCACCCACCATCTTCTATCCTCATTTCCACCCCCTGCCCCCCCTGTGGTTCCACACAATATGCCCTGTGACTAACACACTGCCACACACAGCAGCTGGCACTGCCAGCCTTCTATTACACACACACACACACACACACACACACACACACAAACACAGAGGCACATTGCGTCTGACGCCACCCTGTGATTTTAAGCTTGCTGTTAAATCATCTTCACCTAAGCCTCAGTGCACACTACTAGCCCCTTGTCAATGTGCCATATACACTCTCACAAGCACACACACACACACACACACACACACACACACACTTGCACATACAAGCTATGGTACACTGAGCAAGGCTAGTCGCCAAATCAGTTCTTACAGCACTGACAACCAGGCCATATTCTCTTATATTAACCCTTTTAATGCTGAGAGCCTGACTACACTACATGTAAGAAAGTACTGAGATGGCTGACCATTACACTAGCAGGATGACATTGCATTCAAGTACATAGACTTTAATATAGAGTTGGTCCATACAGTTTCCACTCCTCTTGGGAGGCTTTCCACAAGTTTTTGGAGTTTCTGTGGGAATTTGTGCCCATTCATTCTGTAGAGCATTTATGAGGTCAGACACTGATGTTGGACAAGAAGGTCTGACTCAACATCTCTGTTCCAGTTCATCCTAAAGGAGGTCAGGGCTCTGTGCAGCCAGTCAAGTTCTTCCACACCGAAACTCATCCAGCCATGTCTTTATGGAGCTTGCTTTGTGCACTGGGACACAGTCATGCTGGAATATAAAAATCTCCTAATTGTGTCCACAACGTTGTAAGCATGGTGTTGTCCAGAATGTTTTGGTCTGCTGAAGAATTAAGATTGTCCTTCACTGGAGTGCAGGGCCTAGCCCAAACCCTGAAACACAGGTGTGTCTTAATACTTAATAATAATGTTTTCATTCTCTAAAGTGCAGTTTCACCATCATCCACATAGCTGCCTCTACTGCATCAGTTCTCATTCAGAAAACTCAGAAAACGTATTCTGAGGATAATAAAATGTTCAGTGTGCCGGCTGGGCATGTTTCTGCAAGCATATAATAACTGCAGCTCCTTTATGGCATTGACGGACAAATACAAGCTGTTGGGGTCTTTTCAGGATGTCTGTCAACTCATCTAATTACAAGGAAAGCTTTTCTTTTTATTACTTGACATTTCTCATGACAGCTGATGGTGTTATCAGAGAGTGGAATTTTCTTTCAATTGTACTTTTCACCATACTTTCATCCTTTTAATGCAACCTTGCCTTTGAATTTAGTAAGTAGCCTTTCTTTGTTGTGGTAGTCCTTTATTTGATTCCGATGGGCCTTGATGGGTCAGGATAGATAGTGGGTCTCTTGGCTGAAACAACACAGTCATTATTTTTGCCACTCACTTCAGCTTATCTTCTCGGTTAGCCCTGCTCTTTAATTTTCCCAGCCACCGGTCCATTTTTCAAACTGTGTGCTGTATACTGTTAAATGGGCTGCATGCATATTCAGAGAGACTAAGCCAACAAACTCACTTTAGCAGGTAATAATCAATTGCTAATGTCCATCAGGACATGTTCTCCAGTTTTAATATTTTTCACGTAAGTGTTTGAAGTTGAAAATCTCATAATCGCCTCTCTGGACAGATCTTGAGTTGAAATCTCCACCCTAAAGAACCTTTGGAGTTTTTACATTTATAAAGTTTAAAGAACCTCCTAGTATTGTAAATATTCTTGAATGACCCCATAAAACCTGCCCTTTATGTGAAATGTCTTCATACCTTTAACCTGATAATTCTACCATACATGCTAATGTTGCTAACATGTTAGCATGACATAATTTGAATAATAATGGTCAGTGATGGCTTACATTCATTCATTGTGTAGCGTAAACACATTTATTGTAAATGGGCAGGCGATGCTGCTGTAGGCTGAATAGAGAGAGCTCAAAGTGGGATGGGTTTTATGACATCACAAAATTCTAGTGTTCATATATGGACCATGTTCATTAGAAAGTCAATAACATTTGTAAGAACCTTAGAACAACTGTTGCATGATTCTATGCTGTGTTTAAATTGAATGTTAAAAAGCAAGTAAACTGTGAGTAAGTAAATAATGTGATTTCCCAATGCTGTTGTTACATTAGATGTACGTTATCTGTAAAAAGTGCATACATAAAATTTACTTGACTTAACTTGGCTAAATGTATTCCCAGTGACAATTAAGCTTAACAATTAAGTGTGGGGAGTGCGGGTTACGTCAAATATAAAAGTATTTTTAAAACACCACAGTCGCAACACAAGCATTAAAGCCCGAATATGACTCCACAACCACAAAACCGTATGCTAGCCCGCCATAAATATCATGAGACAATTATGGTGAATAATCATCCCTGCAGTTGTGAAATGTAAATTGCACATTGGATCTGCAGTGCAACGGCCCACAACTGTTTTATTGTTTGCATCCATGTGTGAAAGTGTCTGAGTGTTCATACAATAGAGTATTGGAGAGGCTCTGCGAAGAATCATGACAAATCAATTGCAATTCCAACTGCGAAAGCTAGTCCACATGTACGTCCATAAGTGTTAGCCGAAAGTGGATTAGTGGCTGGCAACTGCGGTTGACTGGAGAGCCAGACAGAGGAGAGAAGCTGTCGCTGGGGCTGAATTCATAAGCTTCTTCGTTAAAATCATTCTGTCCCAAGAGCTACGCCAAAAATGCCATAAAAAGATGTCTTGCAACTAGCAATTCATCAGTGGTTCCCTGCACTGTTTAGTGTACTCTGTTGGAGTCTTGTAGTCCTGACACTACATATGCTGGCTTCTGTTGGTGATCAGATCTTGTGCAAAGCTGAGCAGGTTGCCACATTTTTCTTTGAGCATCACACCATTCCACTTTCACAGGTTTGTGTGAACATTGCACATGATGTGACAAGTTGAATTTAGATCTGTGTTCAAGTTGGTTTCTTAATAAAACATTGCTGAAAACAGTGCTACTGTGCATTACAGTAATGAAAGCAGTGTTTGGAGCGCACTGTCATGTGAATGTTTTCGTAAACCATACCTGATTATACAATCTCTGCTGAGGAAACAGTACAGTATGTTCATTTCACAGAACCACCATTTTGATATCCAATGTGATTGTGTGGTGGGAACATTCTGAAGTTAAATTGCACTGATGGAAGATGGTGAAAAAACATATTAGGGATGTGCCTAGACACTCAGTACTCGGTTAATCATTTGCATATACGTTTAGCAGAGAAATTGTGGGGGTTTTTTTACTTTCCCCCTGCATATACACTGCTGTTTTTTTTTCTGCTGCTGTATTCCAGTCATTAACTTTAACTAATCTGCTAGTGGATTTATTAGCCTCCAAAACCCAAAGTAGCACGGTGGTCATTCCCAACCTAACAAGTTTTAATTTGCTTCAACAAGATGCTGCCTGATAGCATAACATTTTCCAAGCACTCAGTGCAATGTAGCAAATTTAATTTCCAATCTAAATTCGTTAGGTTGAGTCTGATTTTCCCCCAGAGTTCTGTAAAGCCAACTTTTCTCTAATTAACACATGTGGGCAGGGCATGGGTAGGTCAACTGTGCAAAGCACATCTGTCTGCAATGATGCAACCATAACATCTTACGAACACACTGCAGTGTGTTTCAGTCTCGCTGAAGCATTTTCCTCGTTTTGCCTCTTTTAAGGATCCCTTCATTGTCCCTTGTTAAAGAACTCCGAATGAAAACTTTGCTTAAATATCAACCCCTAATAAATCTACTGTCCAGAGATGACTGATGCAGTTATTATTTTTTGCTTTCAGACTGCCTCAGAGAGATACATAAAAGCCTCTCATTATGCAGGTTAACTGCATGACCTTACAGGTTTGACTGTTATAATAGCAGAGTGTGTGTGCAGACCTACCCGCCAAGAACCTTTAAAAAAAAGATGTTAACCTTCATAACACTGTGCCCTGTTTTTCCCCCAGTGGCCAGTATCCAGAGGCTCCCTGCGGTGTCTGTGATGACCGATATTAACTTCCCCATGAAGGGACGGAAGGGCATGGTGGACTGGGCCAGAAACTCGGAGGACAAAGTAGTCGTTCCTAAAGGCATTTTCCTTCCTCAGACTGCAGGTACGCACCCAAGGAGAAATCCGGCATTTTTCTTTTAGCATCTGTTTCTTCTGCCCTTGTGATAATGTCATTTCTAAATCATTTGGCAACGTACTTAGTTGTAATTTGGATCAATTTTGATGCGCCTGTCATAAATGTTATTTTAGTTTTCCTAACATGAGATGAGGTACATTCATATAATTCATATACTGTATAGGAAGCTGTGCATGTGCCCCATGTACGTACACATACACTGACCAGCTACTTTATTATTTGCACATTTTAGTGTGCAGTAAGAGACCATGTAAGAAATCCATAGCTCATGCATTTGCAATAGTAATCCAATAGTATGGGGGTTGTAGTGGCCTAGTGGTAGGATACTTGCCTCTGGACCAAGAGCTCATGGGTTCGAATCCTACCTTCAGCACACCACCACTGGGTCCCTGATCAAGACCCTTAACCCCAAGTTGCTCCAGGGAGAGACTGCC
>JBBPDC010000084.1:2899064-2920571 GCA_037974485.1 Hemigrammopetersius urotaenia | reverse complement strand
GGGAGAGACTGCCCCCTGTAGGTAGGGAATGGAAGTCGCTTTGGATAAAAGCGTCTGATAAATGCCATAAATGTAATCCTCTAGCTCTTATTCAGTGGTCAGTTTGTGACAAGATCACTGAGTATTTTTGGGAGCTGTAATGTTAATCTAAGCTACCGCTTTGGTCTGCATCAGGGTGGCTGCATACCAAACATACTGTCCAATCACAGAAACTGTAATTACACTTGAGACAACCCTGACAAGCCTTCAGAACTTCCCAGTAGGTGCACAGTAGCATGGGTGTCTGATAAATTAAGTGTCCAGTGTTCTTTAAAAAATAAAGACAGTCACTAAATATGATATTAACACTGGGATAATACACCCATATTAAATAACTTAAATTATTGTTAAGATGAAATACAATTACTAAGCAGTGGAGTCCATTAATGATGGTAAATGGTTGTCAAGCCCTTTCTACTGATTTCAAAGAGGCAAACCTCAAGGTAATGAACGTCAAGGTAATAGTTGTAATGTTTGTAAGGGCTGAGTTAGATACTACTTTACACATATCTCTCCACCATGACTGTATGTCTCAGGCATCAGGCAGCATATTTACACCATTTTTAGTAATAACCATCTGCGAGGCAGCATTTAGAGACATTAAATGCTTCAGACATCTGGTTCTCTCTAGACAGTTCTCCAAAATGGTGTATTTCACATTGAATTGCTAAGAATGATTTGTTTATGTTGCTAAGATTGCATTTATTTTCAATGAAAAGAAAACCTTCATGTAAAAAAAATGTGAAATTCATCTTTAATAGAAAACCAATCAGATATTAATACTGGTGAAGATAACAGCTTGGATAAGTATTTGTGCCTATTTTATAAACGGAGTGATTCCTACGAGGTTGACCTGCAGTGAACTAAAACAGACATTGTGTACTTTAAAAACGTGTGTGTTCCGCAAGGAAGAACGTTGACCTAGTACATTAAAAAAATGAGGAAAAGCATCATGATACTTGATTCAGAGTGTGTGATGAGTCAGAGGGATAGGCCTGACCTATGCATCACTCATATGTCCTCTCTCTGATTGATGGCATGTCTGCTTGCTGGCCTTTCTTCATGCTCTTGATGGGATGTTATTTAATATTCAGATATTAAAGCATTTACTGTCTTCCTTTTTAAACAATGCCACAGCACCTGTGTTCAGTGCCCAGCCATTCCGTTAATTGGGGTGATCAGTCTTATCTGAAGTATATCAAAGGAGGAGTAATGGCAAATTGATTTAACATATAACTCATTCCGGTTGCAGCCAGCCCAGCTGAGGGGCAGAGCAGCTAGTCTTATTGGCGGAAGAGAAAGGCCCTTTTCATCCCTCACTCTGCCACATCATACAAATTTAACCAGTAGAAATGGTGATATATTACTTCTGGTTTGGCTATTTGGAGTCTCCACTGACTTTTACCATCTGTTTCAATGTCATGGCATAATAAAACATGGCACAAACGTAAAAACTTTCTTTTTGTAAAGCAAAACCATTCCTCGAGACATCGTAAATATATTCTGGTTTACAATTCGTTCATGTGGTGTCCATTGAAAGTTTGGAATGCAGGTTCTTGACTATGCTGTCTACTGATTACAATGAACTATGTGTAGGAAATAATTCATTTTTCATTTATGGCTTTGAGCAGGATCTCTGTGCTTCATTGTCCGCTGAGTCAATGTCTACCTGGCTACTGTAAATAGGCTGAAGCCTAAAAATACCTTTACATTAAAATCCTGCAAGAAATAGGGGTCAGTGCTGATACAAAAAAAAAGAATAGCACCTGATACCTGGATGCAAACGATGCATAATACAGAACTATAATGTTTGAAAGGGCAGTATAAATATGACAACTGACTTAGACCTTCATAAACGCTTATGAAGGCTTATTCTAGCAAGCGTCAGTAGTCATGTAGTCATGAAGGCTAGGTTTGATGCCACACTCACTGGAATAATCTTTTAATAGATTTATGTCAGTTGCCTTGAACGGCTTTTGTCAGGAGACTACTGAAGGCCAACTTTTAGAGATGTCTTCATGCTTGGCTTTCATGCATCTTGAAAGGTATTGACTCATGTTTTTAAACCATACTTGAAGGCTCAAAGCCTGCATAGAGATCCATTTTTGGGTATTTTGTAACGCATCTTAAATCTTAAAGCATTTTATATCCATTGCTGTAGGACACCAGTGAAAGGAACACTGTAATGGAATGGTTTGGGTGAGAGCAAAAGACATGTTGCTTCAGTTTGAATCAGCTGCAAGGTCCTGTTGCAGTAGTTAAGGCTGGAGGTGACAAAGGACTAAACAAGCACCTGAGTGACCTCCTTAGAAACAAAGGGTCGAAGATACTGTAGAGAAGAAGCCTGCAAGGCCTGGTCAGTTTTGCAGCAGCAGCTTAGAATAATAACTGGTCATCTGCAACCACACCAATACAACAAAATAAATCATGTAAATCAGGTACCACCAATAATATAAAGGGTTTATAAATGGTTTATAAACCATTTATGTATCATTCATAAGCAGTTATAAACAAGTCATAACAGTTGGCATACACTGATGCAGGCTCGCTATTTGGTAAGACCTGGTGTTTTAATGGTAGTAGCATTTTAACAAAGACCTGATGAAGTTCAGTTTAACGTTCAGCCTGAGAAAGAGACAAGCTCAGCAACTACCAAGATCTGAGCCCAATATTGAGCATCAATGTATGGCGACTGTTATAACTGCTTATTAATGATTTATAAACTGTCTACAACGTGATTAACAACCTGATTATGAATTATTTATAAGGCCTATAGAAGGGTAGTCATATTGGGAAGTGTTACCTTAAATTAATTATCAATCCATTCTGCTTTATATTACAAACTCCTCTAACCCAAAAAGCAATCTAACGGGGTCCAGTTAGCACTGAGAAAATAAGACCATGCATCTTGCTTTCATTCATCCAAAGCCACATTAGCATTTCTTGGGTGAAGTGCTCCTTTAATGCACTGCTGGCAGGAAAGTTCGGGAGGATAAGCCAGCAAGATTATGCGAAATACTGTGGGCAATGGCCAAGAGAAGATTTATGCAATGTTTGTCGGGAACTCCCTTTAATACGATCTTTAGCAAACTATGTTTTTCATCTGGTTTGGAGGTTAATATATTTTTCAAAGCCAGCACAACAAAGAAGTAATCTCACTAAATTATTTTAGGATTAAAATATCCCACCATGATGAGAGCAAGGCATTAAGAGATTCCTGACTGAATATTTATGTCTAATTCCTGTCAGACTGCCACTGTTATACTCCTTTTGGATGGAACTAATCTGTAGCGAAAATGATGCTGCTTTGACAATAGAACTTGTTTGAAGCACAAGTATCTGAAATGATGCTCTTGTTGGATATATAGTGAGACAATTCAGTGATATGATCTAAGTACATTCTGTTTTGACAGATATGGATGGGTCTCCAGTATTCATTCTTGGGACGGTTCTCTACAAGACACTGGGACTTATGCTGCCTGCACCAAGGTAAAATGCTTCAGGATGCTTCTGATTAATAGAGACAATCTATGATCCAATATGACAGCTGCTTTATACAGTATTGGGAAAAATGTCCCATTTGACAATAACCCATTTTAAAATAAAAAAATAAATAAAATTAAAAAAATCAAAATATCTACTTTTTGGTGCATATTAAATTTAAATTATATTTATTTTGCAAGTGTGTATTTTGCATTGTTAGAATTGACAGGGTGTTTGTGTGTGAGAGCATAACTTAACTTTAGATTATTGCATCTCGCCATTTTTTATCTCTCCGTCACTCTTTCTTGTCAATATGCAGCATATTGTTATGTTTCTGTTTTTGCAGTGCTATCAGTCTGTACTGCAAGTAAAATGTATGCGAGTTAAATTCAGCCATGCTGCACTGGCTATATTAACGTACCTGGCTAGTGATGTAAAAATTGCCAGCTTTTTATGTTTATAGGCTCCATACTTGTGTGTTACGCTCCAAAACACTGGATAAACACTGGAACACAATTACAGTCAATCTACCCTAAGGGTGTGGATATGCACACAAATGTATCAAATTTAATTCTACTTACTTTTTATAGTGATGTCCAGCCTCACCACTGTAGCTACAAAAAGTATTTGTATATGTATTTAGATTCATAATAATTATATTTCTTGTGATTAATATTCAAGGTTCTAGGTTACTTCATTGTTATCAGCAGGTTTGAACACATACATAGTGTGATTAGACATGGACTACAGAGCAATATATAACAATGAGTGCAAGTTACAACAGAATCAATTAAAACAGCACAATAAATGGACACAAAAACAATGTACAGTAACACAATGTAACAGTATAGTGTGGATGGGATGTAAACCATAAGTGTGATTATTGTACAGGAGGCAGTTACAGCACTGAACAAAGTGAACGGGATCATAGAAGCAATACAATAGCAGCATAACAGTGGGATGTAAATCTGAAACAGTACAATTAAGAGGCAGTATGGCTTTGTAACAGTAGTGTAAATGACATGTGGATCTGAGGTGGTACAGTAAGTAGACAAAAGAGCAGCATAACAGTAAAGTGGGAAACATATGCAAACTTTCCCGAATGAATAATAATATTGCATCATATGGATAATATTGCACAGGAGACAGCTTGCAGCATAGAACCACATTGTGAAAGTATAAATGATAGCTTATGAAATCGAGTAACAGGACAGAAGAGTGTCTGTAGTGACAGTAAACAGAGGTACTGTAAAGTGCAGGTGCTACTGAAAGTCCAGAGTGTAATATGAGAAGTTTATACAGTATAAAATGAGGTAATTCACAGGAATGTACTTGTTATTTGCTCAGACACTGAAAGTGAAATGTGTGTGACGTATAAATGAATCAGTCCTATTTCACACATGCTCTGAGATGCCAGAAGCAACAAAACACCCACAAAAGTTAATGAAGAGAATCATCAATCTTTTCATGACCTGCATTCTGAGCGCACCATATAAATTGATATAGAAAAGAAACACATGGACTTAATTCATGAAACCCCATGATAAGTGAGAAACGGCATATTTAAATATGTTTACAGACTCAGTTGCGTGACACAGAACAAAAAGTGACATTTATAAAATTCGTGATTCGCTCCAGCTTTGCTTGATTGTTTCACCAGTAATGCAATTATGCAAATGTTGATAATAACATGCTTAAATGTCCATATTGTCGCTCACAGTTAATGTGGTTTGGGAAAGAATTATGATGATTTATGGTGTATTATTATGGATGGGTATATCCACACACCCCTGCCATTTTAAGAAAGTTATTTTCTGCTCTGCAGTGCCGTCATCGGACACTCTTAGAGATATGCATGTGTTGCCGTAAGCGCTAATGTCACTGCATCATATTTTAAAGTAAATGTAAATGTCATTGAACGTTGCTTGGTGGCACCAATCCAGAGAAAGAATTATGGCCTGCTTCAGGTTCCCACAGCTATTTGGGGAGAGTTGTCAGATGAAGACCACCTGCAGATGGGATTTATATTCTTTATCAAGTTATGATCAGAAAATCAATATTCAGCCATTATGTTTTAACAAAACTCTTCCACTGAACGGTCGTGAGTCTTAAGCCGCTTATGCGTAATGCTGAATGCTGCACCAGCGTTTCAGGTGAATCTGTTCATAAGCTCCATCCACTTGTTTTTAAAAATCAACAAAGAAATGTTTAGAGGAGTACCAAGACTGAGAAATCACAGGGTACATACACAATATGTACAAACATATTGGGACGCCTGAACATTCCACCAACAGGGACTTTATTGCATTCAAATCCATAGACTTTAATGTAGAGTTGGTCCCCTTTGCAGCTATAACAGCTTCCACTCTTCTTGGACTTTCCACAAGATTTTGTGGAGTTTCTGTGGTAATTTGTGTCTCCATTTATTCTGTAAAGCATTTATGAGATCAGACACTGATGTTGGATGAGAAGGTCTGGATCACAATCTCCGTTCCAGTTCATCCCAAAGGTGTTGGATGGGGTTGAGGTCAGGGCTCTTTGTGGCCAGTCAAGTTCTTCCACACATCCAGCATGTCTTTATGGAGCTCGCTTTGTGCACTGAGACACAGTCATGCTGGAGTAGAAAAGGTTCTTCCCCAAACTGTGTCCACCAAGTGGAAGCATGACATGGTCCAAAATGTCTTGTTAAGCTGAAGCATTAAACCTTCACAGGAAGTAAGGGGTCTAGCCCTTTTGTCCATATAATGTCTATCAGACTCTCTTACTCTCTCAAGCGAAACACGACTTTGAAAACAGAAACAGAAGCTATTTACAGTTAAAAATACATCTTAATGTCTTTGACTGCTCACCGTACAGTTAAAACTGTGCCTAATCACTCTCCTAGGTTATGTCAATCAAAGGCCGCGAGTGAAATGTTCTGTATTTTTCCAAGCTCATCTCCTGTTTTTTTGAGCAAACCAGTGCAGAACCCATTGTTTTAAGATATTGGGGGCCTGAAGAAGATACCAGGTGAAATCATAACTTGAAAAGTGTACAGCTTTTGTTCGTTTATTAAGTGAAAAAAGTCTCTTTTAATGTAACCTTCTCATTTCTGACAGAGCCAGAGAATGAATCCAGGGACACAGCTTAGTTCCACTTTGTTATTATTCACTGTACAAAATAAATATATATATATATAATGGCAATGAAAGCATTCACATATTGTCAGAAAAGTGCTGAGAAGAAACTTGAAGTGAAAGTGATCATTCGTGAACACACCACAGCACACAGTGTGAACAGCACGAAATACTTCCGCTGCATTTAACCCATTCACCAAGTGAAGCAGGGAACGGCCATGAACACGGCGCCCAGAGAGCAGTGTGTGGGGACGGTACCTCAGAGGTGCCTAGCGGTCTTGGGAACCGAACCTGGACTTTCTGATCGCAGGGCGAATGCCCTAACCACTAGGCTACCAACTGCCCCTGCTCATTCTCATTCAAGTATTCAAGTAATCTGCTCATTCGAGTAATTATTATATGTATGGACCTAAGACCAGAGTCCTGCACGGGTCCACTTTTGGAGACTTGCACCCGCCTGCAGCCGCACAGTACAGGGCCACACCCGCCTGTTCACCTGTGATTATATCAAAATGATATCCGCAGCCGCCTGGGCCCGTTAACTTTCTACCCGTTACCGGTGATAAATTACACACAAATTAGAAGTGCAGCGGAGGTTCGTTCTGTTCAGGTGCCTTGGTAACTGCCGTGTGTCGCACGAGGCATCTGTACTGTATTCCTATTTTTAAAGCTTATTCAAAGATTTAATTAATGTACCTTATTGGACCTTGAGCTTGTTGGACATCCATTCCATGGGCAGTAATATGCAGTACCAAAGAGTTAACACATAAACATGGATGAACACTGTATGGACAAAAGTATTGAGACCTTCATACCAGCAGGGAATTTAATGACATTGCAATCAAATATACAGATTTTAATATGGAGTTGGTCCCCTTTTGGATTTTGTGCCCATTCATTCTATAGAGCATTTATGAGGTCAGACACTGATGTTGGTCAAAAAAGCGCTGGCTTGCAATTGACTCCCAATTCATCCCAAAGGTGTTCAGGTGGGTTCATGTAAGGGCTTTGTGAAGGCTATTGGATTTCCTCCACTCTACACTCATCAACATGTATGTTTATGGATGTTGCTTTTTGTTGATTTATAGAGGCTGCATGGCTATGTGCTTGATTTTTAGCAATAAACGTGCTGAAACACCTTAACTACATAATAAGGCGTGTCCACATACTTTTTCTATATTGTGTATCTTGTTCTTGATTTTTACGGTTACATGATCATAATCAGAGGCGGACAAAGTATCTAACTTCATTACTTAAGTGAAGGTACAGATACCAATAGTCAAATGTTACCCCAATACAAGTGAAAGTCATACAGTGAAATTTCACTTAAGTAAAAGTACTGAAGTAATTGCCTCCAAAAGTATCAATAAAAGTACACATTTCACTGCGTTGGTGATTTATTGCCACCACACATACAATACCTAATGCATCTATCTTGCTCGTAGAATATGTAGCATAAGGAATAAGGTAGAATGTTACAGAATGAAACGACCCGAATGGATAAAAAACAAGCCTTTTTTTATTCATTGTACAGTACACACCTACACAAAAGGAATGTGTATGTACTATATATTTAAACAAAGTTGACAATTGAACCACTGTAAATGCAGCTGGAATGGAAAAAGTTAACACACCCAACTTTACATCACAGTTCCACAACAGTGGCTATAAAACAGCTATAAGCAGAAAAATATGCAAAGTGGCTGATTTTGACATCAAAACAAACATTACCCAATACTCTCCATCTCTCATGGCTCTCTCATGGGGCAGCTGGTAGCCTAGTGGTTAAGGCATTCGCCCTGCGACCAGAAAGTCCAGGTTCGATTCCCGAGATCGCTACGCACCTCTGAGGTGCCCTTAGCAAGGTACCGTCCCACACACTGCTCCCCGGGCACTATGTTCGTAGCTGCCCCCTGCTTCACTTGGTGAATGGATTAAATGCAGAAGTTGAATTTCATGCTGTTCACACTGTGTGCTGTTGTGTGTTCACGTATGACAAACGGTCACTTTCACTCTAGTGATAACAGTACAGGCAAATCTCAGTGTGGTCAAACTTGTAGAAGTCCTTATTTGTCTTAAGCAGAAGTTGGTTCTCAATGTTGCGTGAGCTATCTGCTGCCCGTCTGGCGTTGCAGTGATACAGCGTACAGACGTGACGTAACACAACCGGTGATTTCTGATAGGCTGTTATCTGCTAAAAAAATTACATTTTATAATAGTGAGACAATAACAACCACTTTCAGAACCGAAGGTAACTAGTAACAGGAACCTCGATAGAAATGTAGTGAAGTGAAAAGTATGGTTTTGTCTTTCAAATGTAGTGAAGTGAAAGCTATAAGTTTAAAAAAAAAGATTACTCAAGTGAAGTACAGATACTCAAAAACTGTACTTAAGTACACTACTCAAGTAAATGTACTTCGTTACTGTTCACCTCTGGTCATAAAACTTAAAGCATCTAATGTTAGCATGGTGGCTAATTCATTCTCATTTCCACCTTATCCTGTCTCCCATTAGCTACAGCACTGAAGGCCAACTTGGTAGCATAGCATTTTAAGTTGGAAAATCTAAATCTAAACATCAGCCTGAATGTATCAGTTTGAATGGGATGTTAGCCAGTGCTCTGTGAAGCTTGTCCAACCTTCTGCAATGAAAGAGCACACTGGTGGCTGGAGAATGGATGGGCTGATTAGACCAACAGATATGTGGAAGTGGTTTTGACTGCAATATTTTTCTCATTAATCAAAAACAAAAAAAAAAACCTTTCATTTGTCCCTGTTGAACCGATCCATTCCCGGCACAAAGGCGTATCTGTGCTGCTTTGAAGCATTGCTCCTGCGGTTGTTTCAGCAGACTGGATGGCCCCCAGAATAAGATAACTGAATACGAAGAAAGAGGTGCCACTTGAGGTTAGCCCAGGGATTTCTCTTGGTGGGCAGACAGATTGTGTAATGTTCGGAGAGCAAAGGTGTGGAGGTGAAAGATCTCGCACAGATACGGTCTCCTCGCCAGCGCTATCTCCAGTGATTCATTTAACAGCGCGTCATGCGTCCATTTTCAATCTTGGTGTCTCCTTGTAAATGGACCATGAAATCATGCCCTAAGTTGGCCTCGTTGACAAATGTTACTCGAGAGGATCGAGTGTGTGTCTGTGTGTTTGTGAGAGAGAGAAAGAGAGAGAGAGAGAGAGACAAAGACAGAGAGACAGAGAGAGAAAGAGAATAAATAAACTGAGAGATAGAAATAGAGTGAGAGACAGACAGAGAGAGTGAAAGAGAGAGGGGGGAGAGAGAGAGGGGGGAATTGAGAGAGAGGGAGAAGAAAGAGAAGAGAGCAAGAGAGACAGATGGAGAGAGAGAGAGAGAGAGTGAAAGAGAGAGACAGTTGGTGTGGTTTTCCCCCTGAAATCAAAAATCATTATATAGTACATATAGAACAATATAAAACACAATGCTGCTTCATTCACCAAAATTTAATTTAAAGGCTCATAAATGTAAGTCAAGTCAATTCAAGTCAGGTTTATTCATGCACAAAGCTCACTCAATGTGTTTTACAGAAATAGAATAAAACTATTATACTTAAAAACTAGTACTAACAAAAAAAGAATAAAAGAAATAAAAGAATACATCACAAAAAAGATTTAAAGTGCAATAGAAGTGCAGATGTTTAAAGGAAGGCGGAGGAGAAAGGTGCCGTTTTTAGCATTTTAGCATTTTTGGTGGAAAAATAAGGACAGAAGGACTGGATGTGTGGGCTCCGTTGCTGAATCTGACCCAAGTGCTGCAGTGCTGCAGAGATGTGTCATTGTATTCTGCCTTAAAAAAAAAAAAAAAGAAAAAGAAATGCTCCTCTCCTACTCTTGGCAGCACTTAGTCTGAGGGGCTGGTCATATATCATTACTGACTGAAGTGCTGTAACGTCAGAGCATTTCGTTGTGTGACCATGTGAAAACTGTTTAAAAAAATTAAGATGACAGAAAAGGGTTCTTTGCAGCCGTGCAATAGAAGAACCACTTGTGGTTCCCTCAAGAACCTTCAGTAGAAAAGTCTTTAGAAATGAGATATGAGTGTAAAGACCCTTATACATAAATGTGTCCTCATAACATAAAGGCTTTGCTTTTTTGTGGCCAGTGCAGGATTAGCTCCTATTCTGTCTCCAATAACTGGAGGTCATTTGTGTTATAGGTCTATATATTGCTCTCATTTTGCTTTAATATATTGTGACAGTGACCTTTAATATAGGTCTTTAGTTTGATTACAGCAATAGAAAAATACTAGGCCTTTTCAAAATTAAGCCATATCTTATGCAATTCTCAACCAGGACGCCATAAACTCTTCTTCACTTTATCTGCCTGCACACTCCAGTGCCTTTTCTCAAAGCTCTGGCATGATTAACCTTGGTCAACTGTTAGATCGTGTCCGTGGAGCCTTCCTCTGGCCAGAAAAGTAAGAACATTAGCCTGATTTGCTGCGCTTGATATATGCATGACACTGCAAGAAGCGTCCTTTTGGAAAGTTCAAAAGTTCAGTTTTTATGTGTGATATTTTTCTTCTGTTTGAAGTGAGCATCCGGACGTGTTAATGGCCTGAGTCTGTAAGCACCATTTTAGGTTGCCTAGATGTTGTACCAGTTCAAAAAGAGGGCAAATAGCAGAGATAGTACTTGAACTCATTCATTTTCTGAGGTTTGCAAACAAGTTGGAATGAGCAAACTGCACCTGTAAAATGTGAACATTAACAATCACAAAATGATACTTTTTAAAAAGGTAAAAGGTAAAAAAGCAATTATGTATAACTGGCTGACATGCCATCCTAGTGAGTAGGATACTTGCATCTTGACCAAGAGTTAGTTGGTTTGAATCCTACCTTCATCATACCACCACTGGGTTCCTGAGCAAGACCCTTAACTCTGTCCCCTGTAGTTAGGAATGGAAGTCGCTTTGGATGACAGTGTAAATGTACTGTGCAGTAATACAGTAACTGCACTGATTGTTGTTCTCTGCATTCTACAAAAGTATCTTTGCGATATATGATGTTTATCTGTGTTCTAGAAAGACTAGCAATTTTGAGTCAAAAGGAACAAGTAAACACTTGCAAGTATTATAAACATCCCCAGACATTGTCCACACTGTGTGGACAAAAGTATTGGGGCACCTGAATGTTACACCTACAGGGACTCACAATCTGGCTTGCAGACTCCGTTAAAGTTTATTTCAAACTTGAGCATAGTCAAGCAATTCTACACCATAGAACCTGAGCACCAATTTAGCATAATTAAGCAATGTCAGACTATAATCTGAACAAAGTTGAGCGATTTCAAACTTTATAAACTGTGCACTGTTAGGAAGTTTTAAAACTTTCAAACTTAAGAACAGCCGAGCAAACTCAAACTCAAACTCTGTGCTTGGGTGAGCAATCTCAAATTCTAGAACTTAATCATTACCTGCCGGGTACCACTCAGCTTATAATGCCTATTGACATGTTTGAACAAGACTGTAGGATTAGGCGATTTGCTCAGGAGCTTCTTCTGAAAATGATCATATTTTTATCTCAGTCTGTCACGATGAGTTGTTGGGGAAACTTCAGAGTGAGATGATGTGACAAATCCTGCATTGCTTGATGTAATCACACCCTTTTCCATCCGACAGGAACAACACAGCTGTGAACTCCAAAGTTATTGCAGTGACGGTGAGACCAGAGCCCAGAGTGACTGAAGCTCAGCTGGAGATAGAACTAGCTCACCTCACTAATGTAAGTACCCCCTCTGGGCCCAAAGTGTGTTGACATCTTCACCTTCTTAACCCTTGGAACTCAGGGCATGTCAGTAAAATCTGATTTCAGTAAATGTAAACGGTATAAAACAGTCTAAAACAATTTTTTGTTCTCCTACACACTCGCCATTTGCCGCTCTTTCTCTCGGCCGCTCTCCGGACTCCCCACCCATTTGAGGACGGAGACTATCTTGAAAGTTCTCCCGGGTTCAAAGTTCTGGTGTTTTTTCTGTTTGTTTCTAAGACCTAAAATAACAGTGCAGTGGTGGTTATTATTATTATTATTATTATTATTATTATTATTACGTTTTTAAAATTACAATAACTTTGGTTTTCGGTGACATAAAACATCAAACATCTCGAGCATCAACAGAAACCCGGGGAACTTCTGTATAAGGAGTTGTTTGGCCGTATGGTGACATTTCACCATGGATCCATGCTGTTTCGAGTTCTAAGGGTTTATGACACTTCTTATGAACGCAAAAGAACATCATCCAAATGGACTGTATTCATTACCTTATTTTCATCTTTCTTACTGGATTGTTTGGCAGCGACTGCTTACCAGTAACTTTGTCGACACGAGCGAATGTGCCGGGTGCGTGACACTGGGATTTTATAATGCCATGCATGGCAGTAAAGCAGGTCTAAATGGAGAAGGAACAGTGACTCAACCGAAATGACAAATGGCGGCTTGCATTGCCAAATCCTAAAAATACGTCCATCCGTTTTTATGAGCCTGTTAAGACGCGAAAGCAAATGCGCAGTGATTAGCCCAAAAGAGAATCCTTTTTATGGATCACATGCATAGCATTTATCCCTTTTCCATTATAAATGAGATTATCTACTCCCCCAATCGAAGTGCCCAATAGCTGGCCTTGTAAATGACATGGAAGGCAATCAAACCTTCATAGTTTAGAAAGCAGTGCCATTTAGCAAATTGGCCTTTTAAGCAGCAAGCTACAAAAGGACAGATTAGGATACAGTTCAAGGGAATTTCAGCCAAGATCTGGGTGTGGATTCGCCCACCCCCACCCGACTTGGGGAATTGTTTGGTCAACAGACTCTCTGCAATGGCAGCGCCATACGTTTAAAGCTCCTTAATCAACAAACAAAGGGGAGTAATTGGTTCGATAATTAATTTACCACTGCCTGCAGTCGCTCCTCACCATAAAGTGTCAGGAGAGCGAGCTGGGGGTGTGGTCAAATAATTACACAGACAGCTCTCTTTACAAACCCGGTCTTTTCCCCTTATCTCCAAGATAAAAGGAGCAGCGTGTGTGGCGAGATACAAGCCGCCAGAATGCCAGCCATTTGAAATTAGCATTGTTCAACACACAATGCTGCTTAGTAGGCGTTTAATCTCCTTGTTGCCGGGTCTTACGGAAGGATCATTTGGAGAGTACATGCTTCTGCAATTTAATGATGAAATAATGATGCAAAAAACTTCTATTAAAGTCTAATGAAGGCCATATTTTAAAAAAAATTGGTTCTATTTTGTCTTGCAGGGTACGATGAACCCATTTTGTGTACTCTGGGACAGCTCCATCATGTAAGTGAGATTTCATATTTCTCCTCTCTGCAGACGTGTGTATGTTTTGTATATAAAAGCATGTCCATTTGTGGCCGTCGGTCCCATATGATTTTGACAGCCTGTAAATGGGATGTATGAAAAAGCTGAAGCAGTGTATCCATGGTAACTCACAGCTGCCACCTGACAGACAGCTCGGAACCCGAGCAGCGGGCGAGTTTGTGTTATTTTAAGCGAATACGTTGAAACGAGAAGTGTTTCAGCCTACCACCTAATAAATTAGCACATTTCGTCAAGTTCCTTCTATGCTTGTACTTTTCTTTAACAGCGTTTCATAATACTAGAAGAGGCATTTCTCAGATGTAAAGGCTATAGCTAACCTTTTTAACCTTAATCTGAATCTTAGTCTTTATTTGTTGTGTAGTCATAATAAAAAATAATGCTCTGAATGTGTTTACAATTGATAAAAATGGTACCTTATAAAGGGTTTATAAATGACTAATAATCTGGTTATTAATGAGGTTGTAGACAGTTTATAAATCATTATAACTGTCATGGCGAGCCGTGCACTGGAGTGAGGCGAGGCACAAAGCAGATTCTATTTTATGGAGTTTTATTATAAAAGACACACAGACTCTACATACAGAAAATAAAGAGGCACAAGGACCTTTAAACACAAAGCAAAACTACATCTAAGAGACACGAGGAGCAGGGAAGGTGAGGGTATTTGTGAGGGTTGACCAGCAACTGAAACATGAACTCACAGAAATACTAAACCTACTTAAACAGGAACCAATCACAGGAACACACAATCACTTTAATGAAAACACAAAACACCCGACACTGAGACTCTATACACAATGAATTCAAAATAAGAGTCCCAGAATCAAACCCTGATTGCGGCTCCTAGTGGCCGCTCCATGGACGTCACAATAACAGACTCACTATTTGGCACTATTTAGGCTAGATCTGACATTTGAGATATTACCAAATAAGGAGCTTTAAAAGTTTATTGATAACTTATGTGTCTACAACCTAAATAACAGTCTTATCACAAATCATTCATTAACCCTTTATTAGGATAATCTTATTGTAAAGTGGTACCAAACAATATCTATGGAAATGTTGTAGTTTTCGAATGACATCACAGTATCACAGTCAAACTATGCAAACTATGCTGACCCAGGATCAGCCTCCTGCTAAAGCAGACTTTAAATGGAGCTATTAGGACCAACATCACTAGCCTTAGATCGCCATAAAAGGACAACTTCCTCTTCCCCTCCCCTTCGTGTGGGTGCCTGAGGATAATTGCCCCAGCTCACAGAGGAGTGAGGAAAGTCTATAAGAGTGAAATTCAGATGAAAGGGACAAATCCCTGAACAGCAAGAGGCAATAGATCCAGCCAAGACTGAATTGCCTTGCTACAGAAAAAGAGAGGAGGAGCACATATTATGCTAGTATGTGCTAATATCTGGTGGCTTTTAATGGTTCTTTTTAAATATAAATACTATAATAAATGCAGGGGACTGTTTAAAAGAAGGTGAAATAGTATAACTGTCTGTATAGTCTATCGCATAAATATTTCAGAAGTTAATGTATTTGTTACATTCAGATACAAATTGAAGTAAAGCGGCTGATTTACTTATATAAAATCGTGTCCTCCTTTAGCCACATGTGAATTATAAGCAGAATAAATGAATCATCAAATTCCTCTGCATTAATAAAAGGAATATTTCTCTCCCTCCCCGGCAGGACGGGCATGCTCAGGTTTTATAATAAAGCTTTCGTAACATCAAAGATGTGGCGTGAGAGATAACAAGAAACAATCTCAGCGGTGTTGCTTTGTGTCAGACGCAGATAGTCGGTGGGCCTCTCTGTGGACTGTTTTATTTCAAATTTCGTTTGGGATTGGCTGTAAATCGTTCATTGTTCTCCACTCTGCTATTAATGGAGTGCGCCAGTCTTGCGACCTGCTCCGGTAACGATGGGCTCCGTGGTAGACATGTTCTCTGGAGATGCTCGTCAGGTTCGGGCCAGTCATTTGGAGCTCTGGAGGCGAGCCACCTGCTATGCTAGAAATATTTTCAGCTCCATGCACTCATGCACTGAAATACATTTGGTTGCAGCCTGATTTCTTTTTGACTCATACAAGTTGAGTTACCATTCTATTTTACATTATTCAAATGCAGTTACACATTTACGAGTGACTAGAGCTAGTCTGTTAGATTATTCAGGCCTTAGGTTTTGGCCAATCATTTAAGAACGTGAAAAAATCTGAATCAGAAACCTGTATCGATCCTGGAGGAAACTGCTTATGTTACGACTGAACAGACACACGGAGACAAGAACAATCTAAAATATAAAGTCTAAATGAATCCAATAAAACCTTAAAATCAAGGTTTTATTTCCTCCGGGATAAATAAAGTTCTCTGATTCTGATTCTGATTCTGATATGAGATACTCTATGCTATATACACAAATGCGGGGTATAAATACTATAGATAAGTAACTTACAGTTAAGTGAATTACTAATAACACAAAGGGTGCTCATGAGTCTGTTATTGCAAATAGACATTAGTAGTATATCAGTAATATTGACAAAAGTAGTGATATTCACATGCTAAGACTTCTGCACATAATAAGATACTGCACAGAACGCTTTAGCACTCAATAAGGACATTGGACAATGTTGCACATAGACTGTTGCACATCATAGCAAAATAATTCTCATAGGGATGCATAATGATAGTTATTTAAACTTGGTAAGAAATTGCACAACAAACTTCTGCTAGCACTCCAATGGGATTTCCAAACATGTATTAGCACTAAGCTAACAGTAATGCGCAATTTGTTGCAGCTTCATTTCCTTTTAATACATAGAAGTTACTGTTTTTTTTTTACATTATTTAAATGCAATTACTCATTTACCAGTGCACAACTCTGACTATTAGAAATAGTTCAATAGACTTTTGGACTATTTAGGCCTTCATTTTGGGCTGTACGTTTTAGAACACAAATAAAAAAACACCTATACAATAAGGCTAACTTCTGCTAGCACTCTTATGGCATTTCTAAACATGGTAAGAAGCTGACAGGTCAAATCTTTGTCAATGTTTCACTATTTATTTCTTGTAATGTATTCTGTAAAGAAAGGCACATGTACATAGAAAAGTAGATAGTGAGAGTTTCTGTATCAATGTCTGCTATACGGCTTTCGATTTCATTTTCTGTATGAATTTTCTCCCTCCTCTGCCCCATTTTGCAAATTGAATACGGCCTGTATTTAATCTTAATAACTCTCAAATATGAAAATTGCACTGTGCTTCTGTGGCGGTACAAGCAAAGCAAGAGCGTGGGCTCTCTCTCCGCACTCCGATAGATAAGAAAATAGAGAAAGCGCATTTACCCAATTCAATTTTCATTGAATCGGGGGCCACACAAGTCGAATTTCAACTACCGGAATGGATTTGAGCCCGGAGGTATTATTGAAGCTGGCTTACAGAGAGAGTGAGAGAAAGAGAGAGAGGGGGAGAGAGAGAGAGGGGGAGAGAGAGAGAGGGGGAGAGAGAGAAGGAGAGAGGCTACATGGGTCCCTGCAACCATGTTAACGTTCTTCATGTTTCCATGAAGGAGGACTACCGTTGCCAGTGGCTCCATATAATATGGAGTGTATTCATGATGTGTGTTTATGATCTTCTGTTGGCTGTTTAGTCCTCTAATCTGCTTGCCTCATTATTTATGTGTACACATGTTCGATAATTAATTTGCGCACTAACGTATTTACTTGGCGCGCGAAAAACAAAATTGGTCAGGGCAAGCAAACAGTCGCAAAACACGACCACAAACCCGTCCTCCTGTATCTGCCGTGACTGTGCATGCTTTGAAAGGTTCTCTCAATTAAAACCCTCTAAGATTTTCTCAAATGGTATAAATAAATATGACTGATCAGTACACAGTGCAAAGATGAGGTGCCAAGAAGGTTTTTTTTGGAGCGATGCCATTGGAGACCTTTGTTTTTCAGAGGGACCATTCAGTAGAGTCTTCTTCAAGGAGCATTTTAGAGAAAGAGATTTGAACTGTTTAAAGTCTTAAGAACCTCCATAAGCACAACTTCTCTACCAGTTCCAAGTTTTTACTAAAACTGTAACAGTCAAAACTCACTCAAGATACACTTTATGAAAAAAATATTGGGACACATCAATTCAGGGGACGCCTTACTTCAAGTGAAGGACAATCTTAATGCTTCAGCAGAGCAAGACATTTTGGACAACGCCATGCTTTCAACTTTGTGGACACAGTTTGGAAAATAATATTTTCTATTCTAGCATCCCAGAGCACAAAGCGAGCTAAATAAAGACATGTCTGGAGGAGTATCAATGTGGAAGAACTTGACTGCCAACCCCATCCAACACCTTTGGGATGAACTGGAACAGAGACTGTGAGCCAGACCTTCTCGTCCAAAATCAGTGTCTGACCTCATAAATGCTCTACAGAATGAATGGACACAAATTCCCACTCTAAACTCTAAAGTCTTGTGGGAAGCCTTCCAGTAAGAGTGGAAGCTGTTTTATAGCTGCAAAGGGGAACCAACTCCCCATTAAAGTCTATGGATTTAAATGCAATGTCATTAAAGCCCATGTTGGTGTACAGGTCAGATGTCCCCAAACTATTGTCCATATAGTGTGCTTCTACCTTTCTCAACTGTAGTTATACTTTTTTAAGTTGATTTAATTTCAGGAAGTCAGAACAGTAAAATCAAAGAAATTTCGGTAGGCAGAGGTGGACTAATGTGCTGAGGAAGCTGTTTCCTGGCATGGGGTCTTGAATTGTTCAGAGTGGATTCACTACTATATCATTATGAACTGAGACGAAGTCCAAAACTAAACCATCTTGGAAAATAAGATGTGGAAGGAACGTAAATGGAAAGGGAACATTTTTAGAAATTAGATGAACTATGAGACTGCTCACTTGCCATCGTGGGGCACCTGTAGCCTGTGATAGAACGAATGCAATCTCAGTAGATAAAACCACCTCATTTGGAGGCTATTTGTTTCCACTGAGAACTGATGGATGATAGCTGTGGCACTGAGACATCGATCAGCTGTTACCGTTCTGTCCCGTCATCACTTCTAGCACAGGCAAGTGAATTATTCAAAAGAATACTGATAGGAAAGAAAGTACTGGTGAGCAATTTCCACATGGATTAATAAATGACTGTGTGCCATGGAGGTATGGAGAGCAGTGTGACATTTCCTGTACTAGTGTGTGCAGAGTTCTACCCTACAAGAGACATTTTTTAAAGCTAATTGATATATGCTGTATCGATGGCTGATGGACAATAATTTTTATGTGTTTCTCTGTGCTTAGTAAAAACAAATTAACCAGAAACAGACTTATAATGCCAGTGTTTCTGTATGTTTCTATGTAATAATTTGACTTTTTCCTTCATTCTTCTTACTAAAATTTGGCTTAAAATGCAGTGGGCAGGCTAGTGAGTCAACAATGGTACTTTCAATGGGTTTTCTGTCATGCAAAAGTTAAAAATTTATTTTTTTAACCATTAGAACCAGAGCATGCCGGAAGCACAACAAATGTTGTAAATTGTTGTCATGCGGCAAAACGACTATTTATGTGTAAGTTCTCCCAGTCTGTGTTGATGCTCGAGGTGTCAGACGTCATGATGAGCTTTGTCTGGGGTTCCGATGTCACGTAGAACCAGATATTGTCATCTTAAAAACATGCAATAATAATAATAACCACTAGAGGGGTTCTAAAAATGGTGTCACAGAAATTCCCATAAAGAACAAAAATGAACAAATTAATTTTATTTTAGCTTTTAAAACCAAACAGAAACAACAGAACTTTCAGGATAGTCTCCGCCCAGAAGTGGGTGGGGAAAACCCACAGAGGGAGGGGGGCCCAGAGAGTGCCCATAAGAGCAGCAAACAGTGAGTGTGTAGGAGAACAAACACCGGTGTTAGACTGATTCACACCGTTTATATTTACTAACTTATGTGCCAGCAGTTTGGGATTTTGAAGTCTAAGTAACAGAGGGGGAGCATAATTATTTGTAAACGTCATACTTAGCCCACTTCCCTTAATCATGTGGACAGGCTTGCATGCAAAATGCCTCTGTACTGGGAATTGTTAGCACTTCCCTTGTTGTTCATTGCCTTTACAAACAATTATGATAGTGGATCCAAAAATGATACAGCTAACTCGGCACATTAGCCCACCTGTGCTTACTGAAATTCCTTTTCACTGTTCTGTCTTCCTGAAAGCTGAGTGCTAATGAAGACTTGTGAAATCAATGCTTTAAATGGCACCAAATTTGGAACTAAAGTAAAGTAAAAGCATTACAAATACCTTGTTTGCTAAAATACATCAAATTCAGTTTTACATAAAGCAATAGTGTAGCCATTTAAATACTTTTCTGTGAGGGTTATTTAGCTCCAATAATCCGATGATTTAGTATTTAAGTTAGCAATGGGCTTTGTGGTTATATTTTCTTTATGCATTGTTCATGGAGATCATTAGATACACAGAGAGGCAGAGAGAATTAAGTAGTGAGGAGAGCTCAGCATTAAGAAAACATCTTTGTATGATGTTCTACGTTTTACAAATACATCATTAAATCCATGCACTGGCCTTTTATCAGAATATCACCCTAGGCCATTTCTCCATGCTGTATGTGTCACCTTACCCTCACCATACCAAAGCAGCTGTGTGATATTTGTGAGATCTCCAAAGGGACGTACCCTTTTGAAATGGAGAGTTAAATCTCCTCACCTCAGGTCTTACACGAATGGCTATAATAGCAATACTGTTCTGGGAGAAAACACTTCTCACACTCACTTCGGCTTAAACATATAGGGCCCAAAATGGATTCTGTAAAGCAAAACTGATTAAAACCTTAGGTAGCAATTCCAGCGTAGACCCCTAATTACAGTATTGCACATGATTGTGTTTAAGTTAAAAATCTGTAATCATATAGTAAAAAATTGCATTGTTTTAATAAGCATTTCTGAGCATATCCTATATTAGTTCTTTTTGTCTGTACCAACTTACGAAACCTCAGAAAAGTTCAATACTGTGATAGATATGTGTGTAGAGATAAAGTCTTGTAATGTTATATTTGTTTTAATATTGCCCATACATAATTCCGACATTAGCTAAAAGTATTAAAAAATATGAACAAATAACAAACAATATCAGGGAGCCCTTGGAAATACCCCAGGAACCCCACTTAAAGAAATATGGACCTAAAGAACCTGTTGGATAGATGAAGCATGAACAAATGTGTAATATGTTTAGAATTTAAAGAACCTTCCCATAATGTGAAGTTTGTACACTCATTAAATGTTTTTTCCTAGTGCAGAAACCATTTAGGAACCTTTGAAAGTGTGCAATATAAACAATGTGCAGTACACAAACATGTGCCATATAAAAAGTGTGCAGTATAGAAAAGTGTGCAGTATAGAAAAGTGTGCAGTATAAAAGAGTGTGCAGTATAGAAGAGTGTGCAGTATAGAAGAGTGTGCAGTATAGAAAAGTGTGCAGTATAGAAGAGTGTG
>JBBPDC010000084.1:2881682-2895579 GCA_037974485.1 Hemigrammopetersius urotaenia | reverse complement strand
GAGTGTGCAGTATAGAAAAGTGTGCAGTATAGAAAAGTGTGCACTATAAAAGAGTGTGCAGTATAGAAAAGTGTGCACTATAAAAGAGTGTGCAGTATAAAAGAGTGTGCAGTATAGAAAAGTGTGCAGTATAGAAAAGTGTGCAGTATAGAAAAGTATGCAGTATAGAAAATTGTGCAGTATAGAAAAGTGTGCAGTATAGAAAAGTGTGCAGTACACAAAAGTGTGCAGTATAGAAGAGTGTGCAGTATAGAAGAGTGTGCAGTATAGAACTGATTCTATTTCAAGTTTACATCTCTTTAGATGTTGCTTCAATGCATTTTTTAATGACAAAACCTAAGGCGGGGGCTATGGGCCTTTTAAATCTTTCCTCATTGCTATTCTTATTCCAGGGTTTTTCCATTCCCTATGTAAAATGTCCTTGGGTCGTATATATGTATAGGGAGATATCATTATTAATGTATGCTCAGTGTCTTACTTGATCTCATGAATTTATCAGATGCTGTTGGCTATTGATTAAGTGAGAGTGTGCCATAGAAAATGAATTCCAGCTCAGAGGTCGTAAGTGTCTGCATCTCCATTCTGCTGGCTCCTTTATGTACAATGGCATTGACAACATGACAGATTACATGCAGACTTCCTAAAGAATTGGGCTTGTCAGTGTTTACAGAATTCAGCCGTGTAGGCAAGCACTTGAATGCTGCATAGCTGTTCTATCAGCACGGCTATACTGACAGCCTCCTTCATAAAGTAGATGAGTGAACGGTTCCGGCTGTTTGATACATGAAAAACGGATTTTATAGTGAACGCAGCACATCCATGACGTGTACCGCATGGATAAGTTGTTAGTCATGTCAGGGAGCTAGGGCCTGATTATGTGCAGTCATTTAAACACGCGAGACGACATGAAATAGTAAATGTTTTCTGTCTCTTTCTTAAGAAATCCGTAAGGAGCCATAATGGACCCATATAATGGAAAATTTCCCTTTTTTTTTTTTCAATTAAAGACCTTGACATTGTGCATAAACATTGTTTTAAAATAAACATTTACTGCATTTATCAGACGCTTTTATCCAAAGCGACTTCCATTCCCTAACTACAGGGACAGTCTCCCTGGAGCAACTTGGAGTTAGGGGTCTTGCTCAGAAACCCAGTGGTGGTGCTGAAGGTAGGATTCAATGAAATCCTGGTCCAACAACTAGCTTGTTACAAAAAGACTGAGACAACAGCAATCCTTACAATTCAATTACAATCTGCAGAATACTGGTTTTTTTTTCTTTCAAAATTCTACTTAAATTTTCTAAATATATCCTACCCACTAGGCCACCCCACCCCAAACCAGTCTGTACCATGCATATATCAGAATCAGAATCAGAAAACTTTATTTATCCCGGAGGAAATTGTTCAAAGACTATAAAAACACACAAAACACGAAGACGTTACACGGAGCAGTCGTGAACATGCTGCTGCAGGCTCCGCGCCTGCGCACTGAAAAAAAAAAATATATGAGAACTACGCTGCTAAAAACAGCTTGTTTTATGTATTTGATTCTTTGATGTCACAAGGATCAACTCAGCTTATGTTGCCAACCATTAAGTCTAGAGCTCCTCACACTCAGGCTAAAGTTATAAGGAGCGTTTCAGTCTAAACTGCATCCTTCAGTAAAAAACAAAGCTCATTTACATATATCTGTCTTAAAGGCACAGTAACAAAAACAGACAGGGTAGTTCTAAGATTAGACCCGCATTACTACCTGCATTTCAACATCTGGATTATTAAAAATAAAGTTGCAAAAAAAAAAGGCTTATTTGGGGCAATGCCACAAACAAACCACCTTTGTGTCCCTAAAGGTCCTTTTGTTAAGGTTTCTTGAAGATCCATTGTTGTTTTTTAAAAGTTCAAAGAACATCCACATAGTACAAGGGCTTTATATCCGTTTCAGGTTTTTCCTAAGACCAAATGTCCAGGCAGGAATCATCTGGGAACCTTTATGATTTACAATAGAAGGAGGCCATTTAAAACTTTAAAAGAGTTCTTATTTGCAAAAAAGGATCTTTAAGGAACCATCTTTTAGAATCAATAGGGAACCAAAGGTGGTTCTCCTAAGGAATCGTTCCGAAGATGTATGTGTCCCAAAGCCGGAAGGTCTTCAGTCATACAATCAATCGTGAATCGATGAAGACTTCAGTAGTGATGGACACACTGACTTGGTGTGTTGAAAGTAGTGCTCATGTAGTTTTATCTTCTCTCCTTTTGTTGTTCCTGCGTGCCATCCCTTCTTCTGCTGCTCCTCATGAGGGAGCAGTGAGCCAAGAACAGTCTAATTACATGTCCAAATGTAGTCAGAATAGCCAAATGTAATTAAAGGTTGTCACACTGTTAAATGTTAAGTAGTGGAATGAATTACTCGAGACACAAGATCACCTTGCATACAAGAGGATTAGGGCATAATTAGTGCAGCCTAGGAGATGGACTTTTATTTAATTTTTTCTTACTTTATTCAAATGTTCAATTAATTAATTAATTGTTGTTAGGAGATAGCTTCTATACAGACTCAATAAGGTTGTACTTGTACAATGTAGAATGTCTTAACCCTGATTGAAATAGTATTTATTATGAGATCAAGAGTGTACTTCAGTCAGGGGTTTTAATCCTTAGAACATGAGTGGCACAGATCCATGCCGGAAGCACAACAAATCGTAAATTGTCATTATATGGCTAAACTGCTCCATATACTGAAGTTCTTCTCTTTTGGGTCTGGCATCTTGCTGAGCTTTGTTTGGTGTTTCTATGTTTCTTACTGCAATTTTAAAAAAACATGTGAAAATAAAAAACACTACTGGGGTTTTAAAAATGGCATCAAATGCAAATGACTTTTGTTTTAGGTTTTACAACCAAATGGAAAAAACATAAGATCTTTGAACCCAGTAGATCTTTCAGGATAGTCTCCGCCCACAAGTGGGTGGGGAAAAGCCACAGAGGGAGGGGGGTCTGGATCTAATTTCACCTAAACCAACTCACGTCTCACCCACGCACAATTACTCATAAATGCAATTATAAATGGGTGTTTGTATACATAAATTGCTAGCAGTGAGTCAGTGTCCTTGCTTTACAATAATTAATCATTTATGATTTTTACTTAACTCTGTAGTTCAGGGGTACACAACCAGGGTTCTGGAAGGTCCAGCACAGTTTGGTGAATTTCCTGCTCTACAACTCCACAGCAGCTCTACCACAGTTAGGGGCAACTGCTGCTTAAAGCTCCAGCGGAGACTTTTGATCCTGTTCCTGTTGTTTTATGGACTACAGACTCATAGTTTCTCTTCCAGTGAATTTACCTCTATGGACACTTAGTGCTTCCAACTGTGTCAATACTCTTGTTCACAAAGGCCTTCTCTTGTTACTCAACCCCTTAAAGCCCTTTTTTTCTTTTTGTGTCCATCTGAGGAGGATGGGTTCCCCTTTTAAGTCTTGGTTCCTCACGAGGTTTCTTCCTCCAGATGAGGGAGTGTTCGTCGCCTCTATTGCCTCTGGCTCACTAGGGGCTTGGACCTGGACTCTGTAAAGCTGCTTTGGAACAATTTGGTTTTCAGATCAATTCAAATTGAATGTAAAAATTTAATTTGGTCTGTTAAAGTTCAACGAGTCATTAACTTCCCAGACCATTTAGGCTACACATGGAAATTAAGCTTTCAAACCAGCAGCATAGTTTCTCTACTGAATTGGTTGAATTTATTGCCTTTTGTGATGTCACAAAAATAAATAGTCTCTCTTTCAAAGAGTGTAATAAAGTAAAGTGGGTCTTATAGTCACACATGAACACACAGCACCACAGCACACAGTGTGAACAATGTGAATGTGTCCGGGGTGCAGTATGTGGGGACGGTACTTTACTCAAGGGTACCACAGTGGTGCCATTGGCAGTCCTTGGATTTGAACCCAATCACAGAGGCAATGCCCTAACCACCAGCCCACCAAACATCCCTATAAAGTTGGGACTTTCAAAATCTTCTCTCATTTTAAACTCACATGGTGCTTCAGGTTTTAGCACAAAAAAAATTGTATAAATTTATAAAGGAGCTTTTTTCAATGATAACAAGGTTCATTTTATGACTTCCATCTGCAGTGTGGGTGCGCTACTCTCTGTGTGGGTGGACTAGCCTCTAGGGTTTTTCGCTGCATCCGTGTGCTGCTGACCACCCCTCGATCCCCTCCTGTCGCTCTCTCGCTGCAGCGAGGCTGAAGAAGCAAACTGGTTGGTGCATGTTCAACCCTCACAAAGAAAACGCAAATATTTTGACAAGCCGATGCAGATGTCTACTGATAAACAGCCAAGGCAGACAAACAGGCTTTAAAAAGGAGGATAAAACAAATGAGGCAATCTCAAAATCTCTAAATGGTTCTTAAACCATAGAACTGTATTATTAAAACCTGATTTTAGTAAATATAAAGTGTAAAACAGTCTAAAACCGGTGTTTGTTCTCCTACGCACTCGCCGTTTCCTGCTCTTTCACTCGGACGCTCTCTGGACCCTCTCCCTCTGCGTCTTTTCTCCACCCACTTGTTTGTTTCTAAAACCTAAACTAAAAGAAATGTGTTTATTTTTGTTCTTTTGCATGTGACATTTCTTAAAACCCCAGGTGTTATGTTTTTTATATTATAGTAACTTCGGTAATACGTGACACAGGAACACCAAAGCTTGAGATTGAGCACAAAGAGTAGGAACTTCTATATAAGGACCTGTTTGGCTGTAAGGTCCCTTAAAGAACCAACATGGGACATTTAGAATGAAACTGGCCATCTTTTTTTTTTTGGTCTTTTTATTTATTTATCTTCTAGATGGTCCAAACTTTGAGTGTGGAGAGTTGGGTTGTTTTTTTTTTAAACAGCTCATTTTGTTTTAGAACTTGCTGTAGTTAACAACAAGTGTTTGTTTGTTTAATGTTGTTTTGTTGCTGTTTTTTTCTGTGGTGTCTCTACATAAAACCCTTGTGAACACCTGACTGCTGAGCAAAAAATTCAATATCCGCAATGCATCTTTGCCTACATGACATGATGAGTTTGTGAGATTAAGTGTGACAAATGTGTTCAGGTGATCACGTGTTGTGGATGGTGGAGAATTTCCAATTATGGCACGTTCATTAATTGTGACCATCAGTCACCGATTTATTCCATTGCCTGGTTTCTCCACTGAGTTAAAGTTTTGTTCTTGCTGTGCTGGGGCAAAAGAAATGCACACAATAGCTTCACTGGTTTTATCACCTATAGTGCTGGTCTCTGTTGAGACAGGGAACTTGTAGAATCAGTATTTACTCCTTTTATTTCTAGAGATCAGCTGACTCCTAAAACCCCTACAGTGTGCTTGGCACCGATTCTAGGAATGCCTAAGATGTAGGACCCATTTTCCATGTTTGCGTTTCTTTAAATAACCGTTCCTCAGTGGAAGATGTGGTTCTTCAGTCCAGGAACCCTTTGTAGCACCATGGGTTTACTAACTCAGCTGTTTTCATTTCCATACTGGAATTCAGAATAGTTATTGAGATCTTCTGAATTAGTTAAAGAACTGAATATTTGACCCAACACTAGTTTTAGTGTAGCTCTAGTGTAGATCTACTGAATTAGTTAAACCTCAGTTGGAGTTATGGGACTGAATATTTGACCCAGCACATGGACTATCAATGACTAAAAGGGGAACTGGGTCCCATGTTAAAAGTTAAGAAATACAGCTTCTACATTCTTCCTAGTGAGACTTATTTTCGCCATACCCCAAAAAATGAGAGATAATAATAGTTTCCAGTGTGTTTTTTCTGTCTTTCTTTCTTTCTCTTTGCTTGCCAGCAAGAGAGGAAAAAACGGGCCGCTACCATCCTGTCTTTTTTTGAGGGGTGGTGGTGGTGATGGAATTCGCGACTCGCAGAATAAATAAATAAAAGACGCTGAAAGACGCAAAAGCCCCCTCTCAGACGAAGCCGTTTTGTCTGCACGTGTGCGTTGAAGCGACATTAAATAAAGGAAATATTGTGCCTTTTTCGCGCGTCGTGTTCGACTGGCCCTCCCTCTTTCCTCCTTCCCTCCCTCCACCCCCCTCTCCACAGCGCCCCCCTCCCGTCCACCCGCTCCAGCGAGAGGGAACAGTATCAAATCTGATGCCGTCCACCGCTTTTTTCGTGCTAAATTAGAGAAGGGAAAGAGAGAAAAAGAAGAAAAAATATAATAATACGAAGAAGAGGCGTACAAATAAAGACAGAAAGAGAGAGGAAGAGAAAAGGAGGGATTCGAGACGGATTCGTGCCTGTTTGGTGTTGTTTGTGAGTACAGCGAGGCATTTTTTTTCTAATTTTCTTTATAATAAGGAGGGGGTGGTTGTTAAGTGTGAGTGTCGCTATGTGGACGAACTGGAATTGGCCGTTTCAGCACCAGCAGCGTGGACAGCTCCTCTCCTCTCTCTCAGCTCGCGTCTCTCCTCAACCGAGGACTTTTCACGTCGCTTTCTCTCTTTTGTTTTTTTTTGTTTTGTTTTGTTTTTGTCTTCTTCGTCTTTTCCTCGATCCTGGCTCGGATCTAAGTAGATCAGATGCCGCATTGTTTGGGGATTTAGCGAGCCAGACGAGCCTCGTTTTGCAAGCGAGCGTTTTAATCTTCTCCTTTCTCCTCTCGCAGGAACGATTCCTGGGGAACCTGGTCCTCCAAAGGATGTAAAACCGTGCTCACCGATGCATCCCACACTAAATGCTTATGTGATCGCGTGTCTACCTTCGCCATTTTGGCTCAACAGCCCAGAGAAATAGTAAGTACCCTCACTGAATCCTCATTTTAGTGTGGCAGTGCAGCGTCCGAGCCTGTCCAGCTGTTTTTATAGCAATACACCTGCATTCAAATAACTAAGAGTGCGTATGTGTGTACAGAGTGTGTATATGTGTATATGTGAGTGTACAGAGGGTTTAGGTGTGTATTTAGAGTGTAGAGAGTGTATGTGTGTGAGTGTAAAGAGTGTATGTGTGTAACTGTGTGTATAAAGTGTATATATGAGTAGAGGGTGTGCATTTGAGTTTACAGTGTACGTGTGTGAGTGTATAGAGAGTGTATGTATGTGAGTGTATATAAAGTGTTTGCATGTAAGTCTATAGAGATTGTATGTATGTGAATGTATAGAGTGTATGTATGTGAGAGTATAGAGTGTATGTATGTAGAGTGCATGTGTGTGAGTGTATAGAGAATGAATGTGTCTTAGAGTATAGAGTGTATATATGTATGAATGTATAGCATATGTAAGTGCATGTATGTAAGTTTATAGTGTGTGTATGTAAGCGTATAGGGAGTGTATGTATGTGAGAGTATAGAGTGTATGTATGTATGAATGTATAGCATATGTAAGTGCATGTATGTAAGTTTATAGTGTGTGTATGTAAGCGTATAGAGAGTGTATGTATGTGAGAGTATAGAGTGTATGTATGTATGAATGTATAGCATATGTAAGTGTATAGACAGTGAATGTATGTAGAGTGTATATGGTATGTGTGCATGTAGAGTGTATAGAGAGTGTGTGTGTTTGTGTGTGTGTGTGTGTGTGTGTGTGTGTGTGTGTGTGTGTGTGTGTGAGTGTATAGAGCAGGAGTAGGCAACACCGGTACTGGAGGGCCGCCAGTGTCCAGCACATAGAGTGTATGTATGTATGAATGTATAGAAAGTGTTTGTATGTAAGTGTATAGAGAGAGAGAGAGAGAGAGAGAGAGAGAGAGAGAGAGAGAGAGAGTGTGTGTGTGTGTGTGTGTGTGTGAGAGAGAGAGTGTGTGTAAGAGAGAGAGAGAGAGAGAGAGTGTGTGTGTGTGTGAGAGAGAGAGAGTGAGAGAGAGCAACATCTGTGGTGACAATTACTTTTCCTTCATGTGTTAGACTCTCCTCGAAAAGCTCTACCATTAGAAGAACCGTAGCTTCTAAGCTCATTTTAAAAAGTGAAAGAAGCAGAGCATGACAGAGGTGTAAGAGCTTATCCATTTTACATCTCTCCTGTATGGGAGAGCACAAGAATGGGAACAAAATCTAATGCACTGCTGTGTGTCCAGTGGTGCTAAGAACATGGCTCACATTTTGGTTGTTAGCTCAGCATCTCATTTTGAAGAAACCTCCGATCAATTGGAACCTGCTAAACAAGGAAAAGGAAAAAGAATGAGCATTCAGTAAACACGTGATCAATGTAACAGTGACATTTATAATCCACACGGTATCATCAAATGAGGAAATATGATACATTTTTCTAGTTTGGGAGACAATGAGACATGGTAACAAAAAGACTGGACTACAGGAATAAAGAACGCAAGGACAGTGGACAATGTAGGTGAAGTGAAGGTCCCTTTGTGAGATATGTTCCAAGTTGGAGACCTGATTAAAGTGTCAAGTATACTTGACATTGACATACCTGAAGAGCCCTTTAGTCCCATGGGGATGCTAAGAGAGGTGGACAGAGGGAGGCTTGGATAAACTCTCTGAATGATAACTGTTCATCGAATGGTTTACTGCAAATGCATTTGCATAGAAATGCAGTGGAGGGTATTAAGGGTATTCTAAATTTCAAAACTACACATTGTGCATGTACACCACATCTGTAGCTGAATCAGCCATGGGTGCTACACTATATGGACAAAACTACTGGGACACACCTGTTTTACATGACTGTGTTCCAGTGCACAAAGCGAGGTTAATAAAGACATGGTTGGATAAGTTTGATATAGAAGAACTTGACTGGCCGCACAGAGCCCTGACTTCAAACCTGTCCAGCACCTTTGGAATGAACTGGAACGGAGGTTTTGAGCCAGGCCTTCTCTTCCATCATCAGTGTCTGACCTGAAAAATGCTCTACATAACGAATGGGCACATCATTATTGCCATTTGTGGTGGAAGCTGTTATAGCTGCAAACATAATATTAAACTCTTATGTTTTTGAATGCAATGTCATTGGTGAGATCAGATGTCCCAGTACTTTTGTCCATATAGTGAATGTATAAGTGAGTGTATTGCTTCAAGTGACACTGGAACCTTGTTATTTTTCTGCTTCATTCAGAATATTTTAGTCTTATCCAAACTGTCAGTCTTGGAAAAATGAGCAGCCGCTATTGTCTGCAGCTCCAAAGTTTGCAGTGAGTGTTATATAATACAGTACTTTCAATGAACACTTCTCCCAACTGTGGGGTTACTGAGCTGTGAGCATGCAAGGCAGCCTCATGCCATCCATCCATCCACTCGCACTCCTTTTAACTGCTGCAGCAAGACGTGCTGGCCTCTCTGACATTGTCGAAAAGAAGCACTCCCGTGTGCGAGTTGCTCAAAAGCTGAACAAGGAACACTGGCAATGCAGGCCTTTGTTGCTGGAATTCTAATTGGAAAGTAATGGAAGTGGTTGCCATGGAAACATAGTTTCAAAAAAGACAAAGAATTTCTTAATTGCAAAAGTCTTGGGGGAGTTGGAAGGCGGGAATGACATCTTGAGGTAACCAGGAATGAGAAACATGCAATTGCACAGGTGTGTGTGTGAGAGAGAGTGTTTTGGGTATAGGTATGAGATTTGAGACACAGAGAGAGAAGAGAGAGAGAAAGAGAAAGAGAAAGAGAGAGAGAGAGAGAGAGAGAGAGAGAGAGAGAGAGAGAGAGAGAGAGAGAGAGAGAGAGAGAGAGAGAGAGAATGAATCAGGCTAGCAGTGGCCGTCTCCCAATGTGAAAAGGCCTGAAAAACAGTATAATTTTAAATTGGTAGTTTTTGAGTATTATGAATTTTCAAATTTAATTTAATTTTTTAATGATCACGAAAGATTTTTAGAATAGACTGTTTGTATAGATCACATGTAATTGTTCTCACATAAGTCAGCTCATGCTAACATAGTAGTACATTTTATGTTGTTGATTCCAAAATGCTTAATTTCAATTAGCTACAGCAACCCAGTCCAGTTTGGTAGCATACAATTTAAACCAGAAAATCTATGCAACACTTCACTGTCACATACGGGCTGTGCCCATTCCATTTCTTTTCTTTTCTTTTTAATACAAAGCAATGGAGGCACGAGGGCCAAAACACAAACAAAGGCAAAACCTGAACAGACACAAACCTAGGATAACGTGAAGGTGAACAGACAACTTGAGATAACACAAACAGACTATTTAAACAAGCGTAAAATCCCCAAACACCTAAACATAATTATTACCCGATCCCTTGCCAGCTGAGAACCCTTATTACTAACACCCACCAGGGAGATGACACCACACCCAGTGTCATAATCAAAGTCCCTCTAATCTTGTCCAATGGCGGCCTCTACCTTGTATATGTAACATTCGCAGACTGGGGATGTTACATGTACAAACAAAACATATAGAGGTCCAGTTATAATCATTTGACAGCAAAGAATTCATACAGAATTTGAAAGCAGTTGCCCTCTAAAATTTAAACAGGATTTTGACTGAAGGAACCCTCGGGGCCTAATTTCTGTGAACTAAAGAATTAAACTTATGCTCGTATTTAAACTTGGCAGGCACTGAAGTACTACACAATAGAATTAAAATCCTAAAACGCTTGACAGACCCATGGGCTTCTGTCAGATGGTAAACTGCTGCAATTCCATACCATGACTCTTGAATGATATACTACATTGTTACTGCTATATTAATATGCCTGTTAGAGGCATGAAACATAAACTTTAGAAATGCTTAATTTAGAATGGACAAAAAATGTTCATGTACAATGTTGTTAGCTTAGAGCCGACATACTACTACAGTATAGCACAAATTAAAATCATTACATTGCATTTTAATATTTATGGCCTGAACATGCAGAGTTATGGTTTGCCATTTTTACTGGATTTTTGCCATTCTGTAGCTTGTCCAAGTGTGCATTTCTGGGGGAGTGAACATCGTATAGTTCCAAAATGCTTAGACAAACTCTAGAAACTTTCTTAGATGGCTAGAGTACATAAATAAACAAACAAACAAACACACACACACACACACACACACACGATTGCTTTCTAAAGTAATCTTCTTAAATAAAAAGGCCATAGCCCATGATCTCAAGCTGAGTAGTGTATGAACAGAGAAGGAAACAAACATGGTTGAGTGAGGAGCACTAAAAGCATTCCAGCTCATCACAGAGAAATTCCTCACACCTGAGTTTCACCACTTTAGGACTGGTAGGTTTGGTGGTTCCTTAACATTACAGCACTATAACTGCACCTCACTGACTCACACAGCAACAAAGAATAGAAAGAGAGAAAGAGAAAGAGAGAGAGAGAGAGAGGGAGATGTAGAGATGGTTTCTGTATGTCATTACTTTACATTCTCCCTCTTTATAAGAAACTTTGTTCTTTTCCTCTTCAGCTCCAGTGTCCACCTTTGATTCTACTCCTTCATGACTGTTTCCCACGAGTGAGATTCTTTTTGGAACAAAGCTTTTCAAGAGTGAGTCTGGAGGCGTGAACAATTGTGCGTGATGAGTGACAATGTGTGTGTGTGCGTAAGAATGTTCAGTGTGTTTCCAAGCGCACATTGTCATCTATATTTCTTCTGCACAGAGAAGTATTCTACAAGGATTTCTCGAATAAGCTTGATAATGGAAGCCAAAAGTGAATAGAAAGGTTCTTTATCCCTGAGTCTTGGTTTAGTTCTGAGAAAAATCTTTATTTGCCGTAAAACAGGTGTCAAACAGGGTTCCCCTCAGGCCATAGCTCTGCAAAGTGTAGCGTTCATTAATCACACCTGATTCAACTCATCAGCTAAATGGAAACACCTTCATGAGCTGAATCCGGAGTGTTAGAAGAGGGGAAAAGCTCATTTCTGCAGAGCTCTGGACAGGAAGGAACCCAGTTGACAAAACCTGGTACAGAGTCTTTGTCAGGATTCTTTAATGTTCTTTAAACTTACACATAACTTTGGGGATAATATGAAAATTCTTAAAGAACCAGGTTATTTATAGAAATAAAAGCAAACAAATTGATTCAGCACTCCAGTGATTTCTTTTTGTCATCTTTATATTTATTTTTCAAATTCCACAAACTTGACTTAGGCTTATTATCCAATTGCGCCCAATCTTGCCCCCATTCCAATCTTGTGCAATGTCTGCATGTGTATTCAGTGCTTTGTGATACCCCATGATTACAAGAATACAAATCTGTGTGTGCTCACATCTCTTTTTTAAATAAGATTCCTGCTGGTGCCTAACTGTTAACAGGGGTCTAGATTTATGACCGCTACTAGATGGGTGACCATGTTCCAAAGCACATCTACCTTCCACCAGCAGCCCCTCCACACTTGCCAACACTTAAATGTAATGACCTTTTTTCAGGCAAAAATAATGTTGGTCTCGTAATATCTCTCCATAAGGTGAAGTGTGTGTGGCTGTGGTGCTGCTGACAGGGTTGGTAATGGGAAAAGGAATCATGGCTGTAGATCCTAATGAATCTTTATGATTTAGCTGGTTCCCCTGTGGACAAGCTGCTGCAGCTGCTATGGCTTTCTGTAGGGTCTCTACACCAGCAGCAAAAGTGTAAACCTGACGATGGTGTTGTGGTTCAAGCAATTGTTAATTGTTTTAATTGGAAAACACATTTCCTTTAGTTTTAGTTTAAGATCATTCAGTTTAGTGGAAAACTGTTGCCATCAGAATAAAATCATAGTAATAGTAATTTAGTAATTTAATTTTCATAAATTAGAAATACCCTAATTTACATCACCAACTGGTTTGCATGTTGTTTGAGCATTTCAGATCGAATGCATCCATAATAATGTTACAAAACCATATGTTCTATCGACTTTAGAAGCCTGATCCCGTTCCACTTTCCAATAACTTAGATTTGATAAGAAATGTACATTCTGATACCTTGGTTCCTAACTTTTGCATATTTCAGTCGTGCTCTTGAGTGAACTGCAGGGAGCATCTTACAGTTCGTAAAATTGCACTTATCTGCCAGGACTTGCTAGAAACACTTAGTTATGTAGAAGAGACACTTCTGTTTTCACCCTGGGCCGTAGCTGATCACAACAAACAGTTTGGCTTAGATTCACTAAAAAGACAAAGCAAAATGCAACACCTGCAGTAAGGATATGTTATGCACCTCGCATATGATGATGCATTTACTTCAACACAGTTTGAATATGAAGGAATGCACTGTGTTTGATGTGTTGCCAGACTCAATAGCACAATAACACATTTGACAATCGCAAATGTGTGATTAGAAGGTTAGAGGACAGAGTGTTCAATATTTTGATGCTGCTGTTACCCTCAGGAACTTTGGAAGAACGGATTGTTTAAATTGAAACACTGATACCTGAACATTTAATCGTTTATCTTTTTCATTGATGGACAGCTTCCCTAATGTCACTGCTCTCTGCTTGATGTTGAAAAAGGCTACCAGTTGAACCATGTTCAGCTTTATCTACTTTATTCTTTCACAAACACAAACACACACACACACCAACAACACCACCACCACCACCAACAACAACACATGCACAATAAATGATATGAAAATTTGTAAATTTTGAGAGCAGTATACAGACAATGGTAATAATGAAGACAATGTAGTGTGAATGGGCTAAAAGAGGTCAACACAAGCACACACAAGCACACACCACACACTTATACACTAGCAAAAGAACTGCTTTCTTTTCTGGCTTCCATGGCCTGTATATGACCCTTACAAAGAACTAGAGATACCTGGAAACTAGAAACCTGCAGACTGCAGACGGGGGGTGCTTTAAATAATTTTAGTGTCCAGAAGAACTTTTCTATGACAAACAGGAGCCAAAACACCTGCCTATCCCAGAAAACACACACACATAAACATGCACGCAAACACACACACACACACACACACACACACACACACACACACACACACACACACACACACACACACAC
>JBBPDC010000084.1:2863160-2881582 GCA_037974485.1 Hemigrammopetersius urotaenia | reverse complement strand
AGAGAGAGAGAGAGAGAGAGAGAGAGAGTGTGTGTGTGTGTGTGTGTGTGAGAGAGAGAGAGAGAGAGAGAGAGAAAGCCACTATCCACCACTTATTTAATCACCAGGAGTCACAGATGACAGATGTAGATCCAATTTAGTAACATGTGAAATAAAAACAGCACAGGTGATAAGATGCTGGAGGAGGGGGGTGGGGCGAATAGGTGACCATTTTACTCACATCACATGATCACACACACTAAAAACATGGCGCTCTTGTGTAAACTATAGTGCTTGCTATGTCTTGGCTATTCAGACAGGGCCAAAGAAGAAGTCCCATCATTGCAATGCAGTGCTGATATGTCACAATGACTTGTGACTCCAGGGAGAAGCTGGAGAGAGAGATGAGAGAGAGGGAGAGAGAGGGAGAGAGAGAGCTGGGTGGGATTCTGGGAAAAAGCCGTAAATAAAGTGAGGCAGGCAGGAGATAAAGTGGTGAAGGTTGCTTTGAGGCCTTTGGCGCTGAGCTGGTTCCGCTACACAATCCAAAGCCACAAATTGAGATGCTAGCTAGCTCTGACATATTAACGGACAAATTGCAATTGAGCGTGTTCATAAAAGTTTCACTGCATAGTACGTTTTTCTTCTCTCTCTGATGCCATGTGCAGTGCAGAATTGGTCTCGAATGTGTCTTTGCTGTTGATTACACAGCTGCACGCCTGATGTAGAGACACAGTGTGGATACAACTGCTTTTTAATCGTTGACACCATGAGCTCGGAATGTTCATTTATTTTTTGCTGAAGGCCAGTTTAATGCATTATGTAAGTACACTGTTAAAATGAAGCTGTTTGAAGGAGTTCTTGGAGCAGTGCCATAGAAGAACCATTTTTTTGTAAATAAGATCTGTGGGTCTGTGAGTCACTGGACCCCTTTTAAAGTTTAAAGAACATCTAAGGTTATGTACCAGCTGAAGGCCTTTCAGATGTTCAGGAACCATTTTAGGACATTTTATCTTAGATTGGAGTGTTTACATTACATTACATTCATTTGTCCGATGCTTTCATCCAAAACGAGGAAACGTTTCAGGGCAGTGTGAGAACCAGAGGAGAGTCTTTATGTAGGGAGCAGTGCAGGAGGAGAGTACATTAAGAGTTTAAGAGTGTAAATAGGTTTCACAACAGACAAGTTAAGTCCAAATGTCCAATTTCTGAATGTTTCGAGGTCATCTTAATGATTAGTGCTGTGTTTCAAAATCCTGGTTCAAATGAATCAAGTATAGGATCAGAAACAGATCATATAGGGAAGGGTCTGCTCTATCGTAGTCAAAAAAGCAAACATAGAAGTCGATATTCTTTACAACAAGTGGCCTAAAGAAATGACTCATCATTACCAGCCAGTAGTAAAATGGTTGATTACCAGATCTGCATGGTAGCATAAACTCTGAACCTGCTTGTGCTTCATCCACAGACCATGGAGTACTCAGGGGTTCCATCTGTGACGCTGATCGTGGGCTGTGGCCTGTCCTGCCTGGCCTTAATCACCCTGTCTGTGGTGTATGCTATACTGTGGAGGTAGGTTTTGCTCTTGGATTGAAAACCCACATTGCAGTACACTTCTTAAAAATGAAAGTGCTCAAAATGGTTTATTGGGTATAGAAGAACCACTTTTAAGTGCCTTAATAATTTTATAAGGCATGACTTTAGAACGTGTTTCAAATAAAATGCGTGAGTGAGAAGAATAATTTTAACCCTTAGAACTCGAGTGGACAGCACAACTACTGGTAAATCATCATCATACGGCTAAACAACTCCTTATGTGGAAGTTCCCCTGGTTTGTGTTGATGCTCGAGGTGTCAGACATCATGCTGAACTTCGTTTGTAATAATAATAATAACCACTACTGGGGTTTCACATGCAAAGGTCCATAAATTCTTTAATTTTAGGTTTTAGAAACAAACAGAAAAACAGTTCGTTTATAGTTTAGTCAGTTTTCACACAAAGTAAATTTCCTGTATCAGTGTATTTTTGAATTATGTGTCATAGACAAGAACTTTCTAGGAACCTTCAAGAGTGTACATGAGATGATCTCATGGAGATTTAGTATCATATCTGTGAAAACGCATGGTGGATATTCCTGTATTTGTTTATATTTCAGGTACATCAGGTCTGAGAGATCAATCATTCTGATCAACTTCTGCCTCTCGATCATCTGCTCCAACATCCTGATCCTGGTGGGACAAACACAGACCCATAATGCGGTAAATAATCTCTTCTTACCTTGTCATCTACTCTAAAATCGTAGAGGCTCAGTGTTTTCATTCAAATAATCCAAGGATATAATGTGACTTCAATATTAAGAATGCATTCACAATTTTTTCACTTCCTTTCTCGTCTTATTGTGGAATATAATAATAGTATACTCACCATGTGAAAGCACATCTCTTAACTAAAGGCGTTAAAGGGATTTCTGGAGCTGTGCCATTAAAGAACCACTTTGGAAACCCTAAGAAACCAGAGTCTCAACCATACGGAGATTCACTACTGGTGCTTCTGTGGCATCGCTCCAAAGCTTTTATCACTTTTATCACTTGTTGAGGGGTAGAATGTGTGTCTTTGTCCTGGATTTGCTTTGTATCTGTTGGTCTTGGTCCAGACTTTGCTCATGATATCATTCATTTACACACTTTGCCTTTATAGTACAGAGAAACCTGCTCAAGGTAGTCAAAGTGCAGGTTATCGCCACAAAAGCAACAGATCCTCCCCATCACTATGCTAATCTCTAACTAAAGCATTGTGACACTCTAAACAAGTCAAGCTGTGTCCTAGTTTCTCTGCGGTGACCTACCTACCTATCCAGATGTTATGAATCCCATGGCACAGTGTTATGTGTGGCTTTATATGCATGTCCTCTTATGCTAAGTACTGGCAATGCAAAAGTGTAGCGTTGGAAATTCTTTTTGTTTTCAGTTTTTCTATCCTTGCCTTTCTTTATACAAAGCACGGTTAGAAGTTGGAGAATCAGCATCTTTGAACCACTAAGCCATTTGTCACTTACGCTCAACCAAGAGTGTCTCATGTGCACATCTTGAGTATAAGATGTAGTCTACAGGGACAAAAGTATTTTAGACTTTAAAATGGAGTTGTTCTTGCAAGGCTTTTCACAAGATTTTGGCGTTTCTGTTTGAATTTGTGCCTGTTCATTCTTTAGAGCATTTATGAGGTCAGACATTGATGTTGGAGGCCTGGCTCATAATCTCTGGGACACTGGGACACAGTCATGCTGGAATAGAAAAGTTTCTTCTCCAAACTGTGTCCACAAAGTTGGAAGCATGGTGTTGTCCACAATGTCTTGGTCTGCTGAAGCATTAAAATTGTCCTTCACTGGAAGTAAGGGGTCTAGTCCCAATACTTTTGTCCATTTAGTGTATTTTAGATGCTTACATTGAATGCTGCTTCAACTTAAATTTGAGTTGATTGGTGTGGGCTTAGAGAAGTGTTGCCATATTTCTAAAGCTACAAAACCTTTGATGTTTGACAGGTTGTATTCCATTGCACCATCTGCCTATAGCTACCCACAGTAGCAAAACTTTAGCATCAAAGAGCTACTTTTGAGCACCTTGCCTCTGATACAAGACGGTTTTATAACTTTCAAAGTGTCATCTACTGAAAGAATGAGCAAAAAAAGTTAAAGAGCACTTTGTGAAATGAACCTAAGTCAAATCTAAGTGATGTTTTACAACATTAAATCCTTGTCCATGGCATGCAGTGTAATGCTCCCACATAATCTTCTACTCAGGGTTCTTGATTTAGAGCCCTGACCGACAGTTAGAGTGAGTGATTAAGACAGCCATAGATATCTCGGCCTTGGTGTGATCTAAAACCTAAGCTTAATGGACAGGCTTTCATAAACTGGGACGCTTAACAGACCAGCTTGAATGATATACACAATTGAGACATATACTGCAAGCATGCGCTCATGCGTGCTTTGCCTAAACAAGTGCTGAAGGAGCTGTAATTGTAATCCTCAGCTGAAGCAGACAATACTTGACTCACATCATGGTGTACTGTAATTTGAATACTGTGTGTTGCTGATTGTACCAAAATGTAATTCTGATTATTGTTCTTGGCTAAAATATAACTCTTGGCTAAAGTAATTGTACTTTTCTTTTTTGTACTTTTCTTACTTATTGTCAGTTCCGGCATGCTCTCCAGTTCTCCAGTTGCACCCAGATATATATATATATATATATAATCTTGGCGTTAACCGCATGAACATACATACAAACATACAAAAGGCATTTCAATGTGCTTTATAGGAATAGAACATAAGAAATAAAAGTACATAAATGATCAATAAAGGAGGACTGAAAGTGCAATAGAAGTGCTGATATTCAAAATGAAGTGGAAGATGATGTTGCAGGTTTTATAAGCTTTATAAAGCTCCAGTTGGTGCAGATATGATACTGATGGGTAGTTGGACAGCATAGTGGATAAACCATTTCACCATGTTTAGTTTCAGCTCTTTTCACCACTGGCTGACCAGCTCCTGCTGAGCTGAGAGATCTACCATGAAATATAAACATATCAGAGCTGTATTTAGGGCCCAGATTGTTGAGTGACTTGAACATGATGATACAATTCTGTACTGAACTGGAAGCCAGTGCAAGGACCTGCAAATTGGTTTTGCTTAGATGTAGCATATCACATGTAGAATAGCTGCCCTTTCCAAGCTAAATGCTTTCGGTATAGAGTAACCCCTTAATTCTGTGTGTATATTACTAAAAAGATACATACATTGTTGTTCCAGAGAGACTTTCTAGAGAGAATGAAGCCATTCTGCCCACTCAGTGAAAGCCTGGCCAGTTAAACATTTGCACATTTTCAGATATCCCTTAGTTACAGTTGCTAAAGACATGTTATCAGTTCAGAGTAGACCTTGTTGGTCTGATTGCATCAGATTTACTACAGTTACCTCAAAAATGAATCAACCACTTCTGAAAGTAGACATTTTGAATACACCGTGACCTTCGAATCTGCTAACATCAGCATTAGCTGCTAGCTGATTGATTCATCAGGCTTCAGAATTAGAGGCCAGTTAACCTTCACTCTAGTCTTTAAAGTTATCTACCATTATACAGTGTATTAAAATGAGAGTTGAGATACAGTAGCCTAATGTAGCTTTACAGAGCAAACATGTTAATACGATATGGAACTGCGTGTGGTTTTCCAAATGGTTTTATCGGCTGGAAAACAGGTTTGTGCAAGCTGACAATGGAAGCAAATTTGATGTTTTTCTTAAATGAACTACCGTGCCAAGTAATACAAGGTAGAGCCAGGGTCTGATTTATTAACGTTACAGATATTCTGACATTCTTGGACGATATTCTGCTTAATTCCATGGAGCCCTCATCCCAGAAAGTATGCTGGGCTTGCTGTTTACTTTGTTGTTTTCAGAAAATAACAAGAATGGCACCCTACACTTGGCAACTAAGGATTTCCCCCCTTGTTTCATCCCACCCTTTGCATGAAGTACCCTTACTGCTCAGCTTCTGTGTCTCTACACGCGGCGAGAACAGAGGGAGGCGAGTAAGAAGCTTCGGAGAATGAAAGTAAAGCACTGCACCCTGAAATTGCACTGAACTTGAAGTGCTTCTGAAGACTCTTTGCTGTATTCCATTCGAGTTCACAGCCCAAATGGTCTGGTTATGTAACATTCTCTCTCTCTCTGTAACACCCAGGGCCCACATATATGAGAGATTTCAGTTCTCTTGTGAATGGAAGGCATAGGGGTTAGGGCATCTTTTTTTTTCTTTTTTTTTTAAATGTCAGATTTTAGTGTGAAACAGGTTCCAAAAGGCCATCTGCCTAAGGGCTGGTCTTAAATTCTTTCCCCCAAAAAAGAAAGAAAGAAAGAATGGAAGGCTGGCTATTGTGCGAAGAGTGATTAACCTGTCAGTGGATAAAAGTTCAGGGTTTCGTTCGAAATCTGTTATTCTGAAAGGCGAGAAAAAGCAGGAGATGTGGAAGCACACTCATCCAGGAAAAGGCAAGTACAAAAGAGTGAAGACTAATTACTTGCTCGCTCACAGTCAAACAAGACGACTGATTAATCAGAAAATGAAAGGAGTTGGTCTTCGCCCAGTTCACAGGCGTGACGTTTGTTCACGGTCTCTGGTTTTTGAAGTTACAAGGGACAACACTGTTATCGCCCAATGAGATTTGTTCAGAAGAGACCATTATTCGAGAGCTGCCCACACAGATTGTGAGTGAGTCAACACTGTTACAGGAATGACACATTGCTCTGGCACACATACATTTCTCTTTTTTTTTTCTTAACGGGCTTCTCCGCAGGCTCCCATGTAGGAGAGCAGCCATTTTGGTGCTGCACTGCATTATTATTTTTTTTATGCACAAGCACTGGGAGGCCAAAAAGCATTTACAATTCTAATAACTGAACGCTGCTAGATGGAGGGAGGAGTATCCGATAAGGGGGTATGGGAGATATTTCCCTTTTGCAGGAATGGCAGGGAGGCATAAGCAGAATTATTTGTTTCCCTCACCTTGAGCACTGGTCACGTTTGAAGTGTTAGTCACGTTATTGATGTGACACTGTTTCACTTTTACCTGTTTGGTTCTACAATGCAATGCTAATGAGTAGTGACATTAAGGATCTGGGGAAAATGTGCAGGCTACATCATTCTGACATCACATACACCATGTTCTATTAAGGGCGGTCTATAATTATCTCATGGTGTCATGGGCCGCGTATCCATTGCCCTTCTACAAAGGTGTATCAGTGAGTCCAGGGGCGTCGCTACACCTAATTTACTTTGGCATGTGCGCCAGTAAAATGGTGAGACGCTCCATTATAAGCAGGGGGAAAGTCCATATGCATGCTACAAAGCTACATAACCCAAACATCAGTCACTTCGGAATCACAAAACCCCTTTCAAGACATTTCATAATCTCCAGATCTTTCTGATTTACTTGGGACAGCTGGTGGTCTGGTGGTTAGGGAGTTGCCCCTGCACCACTGAGTTATCCTTGAGCATACCTCAGGCTTGTCAGTTGCCTGCTGCTGCCCTTTGTGAGTGGATTAAATGCAGAGACACAAATTCACACTGTGTGCTGTGCTGTGCTGTGGTGTGTTTGTACATACTTTAAAGTACTCTTCCATTACTCTCGCTAAACATCCTGCCCATTTTGGGGTCCAGAGCCATTTGTGTTGCCTTTGGAACTCTCTTCCCCAAGACAGCTGTAATTCTGCTATAAACAGTCACACATCGATGTAGTCTTACTACTTGGAGGATCTCAGATTAACTTACCTTGTCTCTTTCTCAGGCAGAATGTTAAATTGAACATCGGGTCTTTGTTAACATGCGACCACCAAACAGTGAGCCGGCATCAGTATATGACAACTTGTTGTTGTTGTTGTTGTTGCTGTTGTTGTTGTTGCTGTTGTTGTTACTGTAGTAAGACAAAAGTATATTTCCTATAACGCACCAGAGTCTTTCTTTGGATGCTTTCCATGAAATCAGGCTGTAGGGGCACTGTCACAACAATTCTAGCATTTGATGAACATGGACATACTCTCTGTTTGGTTGCATAGAGATACAGGTACAGATGCTTGTGTAACAGCAGGCTGACCACTAATCAGCCTATAGCTTTGTAGCCTATAATCAAAATATGAATTGCATTAGTGAGGTTAGCAAATATTGCTATGAAGTCTAACTGAATTGTGTAGTTAACTCATTGTGCTAGCTTGTGTTATCTAGCTAGCATAAGTGAATGCTGCAGAAATAAATATGATACACCTGGCATTTTTGCATGTGCATGAAATTATTCAAATGAAAGTGTAAGTAAAATAGAATGAAAGGAGAATGGGAACAGTTAGGAGGAGTGAAAGGAGAAAGGGGACACAGAAAAAGAGTGAAAGGAGAATGGGAACAGGGAAAAAGAAGAATAAGTGAAAGAGGAATCAGGAACACAAAGAAAGCGATTGGAGCATCAGAGCGAGAGAACTGAACCGAGAAGAAGGTGTGAAAGAGGAATCAGAACAGGAACAGAGAGTGGAAGGAGAATGGGAGTGATGAAATGAAAATGAGAACAGGAGAAGAAGTGTAAGGAGTGACAAGGAGAGAAATTAGAATCACAAAAGAATGTAACCAAAGGAGTCAGTACACTACATTGTGCTCCCAGAGAATTGGGAATGTTTCGACAACTGAAATGTTACAATGTCTACATTTTATTCATTTAGTCAATTTTACCCTAGCCATGTGGAATATCCTATTTCTCTGTAAGCTTATCTGCATAGCTATTGGAATTACTAGTCCAGGTAGTTCACATCTAATTCATATAAATATACTCATATTGCCTCTCTGCTTCATGGTGTTGGTCTAGGTAGCTGTATGTGTGCTGTGGACTAATAGAGGATTGTGGGTGCTTTGCTCGTGGCGGGTTGTCACATGGCGGATGCGCTGTCCAGGGGAGGTAGTGGTTCTAGGCCTGAGGCTCCTCCTAATGCTGAGTTGATTTGAAGGCATGTCAGTGGTAGTCACACACCATGTCATCTTGCTGTATCATTATGGGTGACGATGCTGCACCAAGTTGGTAAAAGGGACACGTCGAGATTTTCCGCCACATTTTGAATGTTTGTTCAAAACAGCCATGTCCTATACAGTATTTCACATTGCTTTTTGATAACATATTCTTGGCCACACAGCACATATTAACCCTTAGAGCATGTTCTGGTTTTAACAGATATAAACGATGTAAATCAGTCTAAGACCGGAGTTTGTTCACCTACACACTCGCCGTTTGCTGCTCTTTCTCTCGGCCGCTCTCCGGACCCCCTCCCTCGGTAGGTTTTAGCCACGCACTTGTGAGCAGAGACTATCCTGAAAGTTCTCCCAGTTCAGAAATCGTGTTTGTTTTTTGATCAAAATTTGTGAGTGATGCCGTTTTTAAAACTCTACTATTGGCTATTAATATCACATGCTCTTAAAATTAGAGTTACTTTGCTTCTGTGTGATATAGGAACACCAAAAAAGCTCAGCATGATGTCTAACACCTCGGGCAGCAACACAATGTATCAGTTTTTTTAGCTTCTGTTTTTTTTGGATCCGTGCTGCTCTTGTTCTAAGGGTTAAAGCTCAACCAGGCAGAAACACTGTGCCTGAGGCAAGGCTGCAAACACTACACTCACCTTCCATTTTACGTTGCTCCAGATAAAACTGCTTAATATGTAAATGTACATGAAGGTTCATGAAGAGGGCTCAGCAGAGCCATTAGCAATATGTTTGCCATTGGAAGGTACGAGCATTTACTAAATGTGTGAACTGAAATGATTACAGAGCTTCAAGTAGACCCAGTAGGCCCATCTTTCCTGGATGGACCAAAGTACACAAGCTGTGTTGTGATCAAACGGTGCAACCCGTAGGAAATAGTGCAGAGACATGGCTCTTGCAGGTTTCTCCAGCATGGAGCCAGCAGTGTGCTGAATGAATTAGGGGCTGAACGACATAGCACCAGGCTTCACTGTCTCCATGGTGCTGTAGCTAAGGCTGCCAGGGTGTCGCATTTATTATTAGCTCTGCCTCTCTTTCTCTCTTTCTCTCTCTTTCTCTCTTTCCTTTTCCCCTCTACCTCTAAAATATGTAATGCTGCACTGCACAAACAAATGTAGATGTTAAAGATGGCCTGGAAGAAGGCCGAATAGAGCTAATTCAAAGAAAATCACGATCTGGCTTCAGTGAAAGGTGATCATCATCATTGTGGCTGATCAAGCGTATTATTATTGTAAATAAGCAAATCAGAGCAGCTCCCATGATTTAAAAGACGGAGTTGAATGAGAACATCATTACCCATCAATTTCCATTTATTCTTTAGCACAGAGGCTCCCGAAACTGGTCTGATCTATCCAACGCTAATCTAACACACCTGACCCAGATTATGGAGGTCTGGTTTTTAGAGCCAGGTTTGGTGGACCTGAACTATAAAGTGTGGTGGATCTCCTGGACTAGGTCTGGGCGCCTCAGAACACATATATAATCACTGAATAACATTTCTGAGGGGGTGTACGAACAGCTTATGTTACTGTTTACATGATGATGTATGCATACAGCTCTGGAAAAAATAAGACACCACTGCAAAAATGTTCAGTGACTCTGTTTTAACTGAACAGCTCTGCCTTCGTTTTTAAGAACTGCTGACCATATTTCTCAAAAATATTGTTCGTTAAATCATTTTAAGGAAATGACAAAACATCAAAATAAGAGAAATGATGCAGTGTTTACAGAACTTGAATAATTTAAAGAAAACAAATTGCTTCTTCACTCTTAAACAAAATGGCAATAATTACCTTTGATGTACTTCTAGTAGTGTTTTACTACCCAAGTGGTCTCATTGTGAGAGGAGGGTGTGGATTACAGCAGTGTTTTTATACTTTTCCTCATTAAATTAGATTTGATTCAGGTGATCACCTAATTAGCAGAATCAGCTGCTGGTGTAGGAATTTAACAGACACTGGTAAGGAATGATTGTCATACTCCTAGAAACGCTGATTTAAAAATACATTGCAGTCGTCTCTTATATAGATAGGATATAATAAGATATAAAATAACTATTTATTAGCCCCGTGTGTGTGTGAAATTTTGCATAGTACAAAAGAAAAAAAGAAGCAGCATAACCAACAGAATAATAACTAAATAATATAACTGTATAAAAACAGTACATTATATAAATATGTAAGTACATAAATGAAATATATATGAAACATGTCTCTTACCTCTGTATTTATGTCAATACAGTATAACTGATCTCTTATAGTATCTTGTGTTACTGCCATAAGCTGTTCGTGAAATATTGTGAGAAATAAATGGACATATTCTGTCATGACAGCATATAACATGTTTATGGTTTGGTTATGTAGCAAAGTTCAAGTAAGGTCTTATACATTATTCAGTACTTATTCATGAAGTCTCTGTGTTGATAGCCTTTAAATAAACTGTTTCCTGATGAACAACAATAGCAAACTGTTAATTGCAGTATGCTTCAGAAGCATACTTCCAGGACACTGGTATTAATGTCATTTTGTCTTTAAACTGTTTTCCTGTAAAATCAATCCAAACAGAAACAAGCAATACAAAAATACCACCCATGTGGATGTGCCAGAGAGACTGCAAGGGAGCTTTTTAGAACAAATCCATAGAGTCTGTCCACATCCCATTAGCAGCCCAAACTGACTTATGGGGCTCTTGACAATTTGGCATCCTCTTTCAGAGCCGAGGGAACCAGTTAAATGAAGTTAAATAAAAAAGTGTCCTTTTTTCTAAAATTTCACAAAATACTTCATGTCTGCATGGGCTGGGCATGTAATCAAATGAAATATTCATGGCTGGCTGGATCAAGTGCTCACAGCCATGGAACCAGGCTGGAAGCGAGAGGGACATGAAGTATCAGTCTGTTTAAGGATCTTGCTTGAGATTTAACAAGAAATCTGATGCGAATCCAGGAACAAGAAGTGTTGCACATAAGCATGCTTCTATTTCCATTTATATATAAATATGTTCAGTTTCTCAGGTGTATCTTTTATAGGTGCAAGTATTGACCTGAACTGCTTTGTCTTGGTTTTTAAGAAAAAAATCTTGTTCTTTAAACCATAATTTCATGGTTCACTCTGAAACAAAATGGCAATAATTACCTTTGACAAACTTTTAGTGGTGTTTTGCCACCCACCTGGTCACATTGCAAGAGTGTTTCATTGATTTTAGTCAGTTTCAAAATGTTTTATTGAATAGACTTAATGACTAAAATAACTATTTACTCAGTGTTTGAATATACACAGTTATAACAACACAAAGGTTTTTATAAATATTTTTTTAATCACGCACTTGCTTACTGAATATTATTATAATCATAAATAAATATTCCAAAATCGAGATTTTAGTGCATCAACCTTTCAACGCATCAATTGCACCATTTCCAAGAGCAACATTATAAACGAAATGTGCTCCCAAAGACAAATCCTTGCCAAATAAAAGTCTATGTTTTCAGACCAAAATAAATGCATTAAACCTAACCCAGTGTGACATTACATCTCAGCGATTTAATTTCACCAACCGCTTCTGCTTGAGTTTGAACTTGTTTTGGGAGTTTAGAGTTGTCTGTTTTCATTTCGGCTGACAGCCATTTGCATTTGGGAGCTGTGACACATGGGTTTGGGAGAGAAATTGGATCTTTTCTAACTTTACTTGATAATGCTCTACCCTCACTTTTCTTACAAATTATTTATACAAGGAGCATAATATTTTTAAAGGACAGGTAAACATAGTAAGCCCATCTCCCAGTAGATATAAATGTATTCCCTGCCTTTGCATCAGTTCTTGTGTTTTCAGTAAGGTAGGAAATAGCGCAGTGCATATGATTTACAAAACTGTAGGCCAAATGCATTTCATACATGAACAAGTCAACATAAACATTTATTAAAACATTTATTGTTTTAAATTGTTGTACATTGTGACCGTTGTACACTGTTTTTATATCAAGAAAGCTGCATTTGTGCTGGAGAGGGGAAAGTTATTCTCACAGTTATACTCCCCCCTCCCCCCCTTCATCCCTCATTGCTCACTAGCACCTTAACATGCAACATTTCACACACTGATAACCAACAGTGTTTCAGTGCATCTGATAACAGGAACAATATTTAATTTTATTTATTGAATTTACCTCATTTCAACTGGTTGAATAGCCTGCAGAAAGAGGCTACTCTTATCATGCACAACCTTCAAATGCATTTTTGTGGCAAGTGCTGTAAAATACTCTATTCGATCTAATTAAAAACCATAGCACGCCACTCAGTGTTGTTCATTTATTAATATCACATCATATTTAGATAAATATTAACATGTAAAAGTGACACTATGTAGTAATTCCAATAGTCTGACCCTAACAAACATTGTAGTGATCCAGCGTGAATGACTCATATATTATGACAGAAAGAGTATTGTGCTCTACAGTTTTTCATTAGGTTGAATGAGAATAGACATTGTTCTACAAAAGTTATGCACCTATAGTAGAAGCGTGGGAGACTGCAAACTTCATGTTGCGAGGCTTGGTGATGCAAAGTTTGAAAAATTAGTGAACCTTTCCTTTAGAAGTGTCAACGTTCTTATAGCTCGTCCATCATTTGTGCGTTCCACATATTTTAATACCATACTGAAAGCAAAGTTTATATTTAGATGCTCAAACATCTTTCACTCTTATAGCCTTTACTCTTCTCTGCACCTCAGGTTTTCTGCTTTTTCCACAGCCTCTTTTAACTTTATGTCTTTGGCCGCAAGTGCACTACACTTTTAAGCACCTAGAACATGTCTGCTTGACTCCAGCAGAAAGAGCAAATGAGCCGTTTTTGGTGGAGCTGGAAAAAAACACATTAATACTTAAAATATACTGCTGAGAAACTCTTTGCTTTGTTCTCAGAATTCTCCCAACCCACAACAGCTTTCTAATAATGCATTATACTGCAAACCTTAGAGGAAGCTTCCTATCCCTCTCCTCTTCACTCTGCCCTGTAAAACGGCTTCTCCCTTTCTTTCTTTTGTTGTGTAGCTAGGGATCCGTATAGGTACTATTAATTATTTGTGGGTTTAAGTGCTTTGTTTTAGGCCTTGTTCACTTGTTGAGTGGTGGGAAGGAAACGGTCATATCGTAGTGGAGCAGCAACACATTTGTAATGAATATTAATGGAGGGACAAGGACTAATGTCAAAACAGTGACAACAATGTGCCAGGCAAACCACAGTGTGTGTTTGTGTGTGTGTGTGTGTGTGTCAGCATGTGTGTGTCCCAGGCAGGAAGCGGATATACGTTACATTAATTGGGAAAACCAAAGAGCGTCTCTTACAATAATCTTGACAAGGTGTGAATAAATGCTTGTAAACTGGGATATTGTAGAATGACACCAGAGTGGAACGGAGGTAAGTAGATTAGGTTTGAATGGGTGGTTTTGAATACTTAAAAGGATACTCATTCGAAAAGCCTTCCCTGGAACACCCCAGGTGAGATACACTAAGAACAGAAATCAGAGTAATTGCTTGTTTAGCTCTAGCCAAAAACTTACAATTAAACTAAACATGGAAATGGCTTAAAATATGCATACACAATATAGACAAAAGTATTGGGACACCTGACCATTACACTTACAGGGACTTTTATGACATTGTATTCAAATACATAGACTTTAATGTGGAGTTGGACCCCATTTACAGCTATAACACAAGATTTTGGAGTTTCTGTGGGAATTTGTGCCCCTTCATTCTGTAGAGCATTTATGAGGTCAAGCACTGATGCTAGTAATCTCTGTCCCAGTTCATCCCAAAGGTGTTGGATGGGGTTGAGGTCAGGAGGTCAGGGCCAGCCAAGTTCTTCCACACTGAACTCCTCCAGCCATGTCTTTATGAAGCTTGCTTTGTGTCCTGGGACACAGTCATGCTGGAATAGAAAATGGTCTTGTTCAAACTGTGTCCTTCACTGGAAGTCCAAACCCCAAAAAATAGGTCTGTCCCAATACTTTTGTCCATATAGTTTATATTAGTAACACATAAACGAAAAAGTATAGCAGTACTGTCATGGCACAGCTTTCCCCAGTCGTTCAAAGCCTACTGCAGCAGCTCTGTCCAGCTACTGTTTTGTCTTTGAAAAAGCTGTTTGGAAGTGTTCACGAGGGACAGTGGCACAGTCTAAATAGGTTCCTGTCTGGTCAAACAAGACTAGAGAAGCTGTTGACTTTGCTGCAGCTCAGGACATGAGAGAGGCATAAGAGAGGTTACGAAAACCCATCCCGTGTCACTTCTAACACGGAAGCTTTGTGGTATTGTTACAAAGGAAATAGAGGTAACACAGGAGTAGTAATTTAATTAGATTCATCCAAAATTTCCATACAGAAGAGAACACCCAGAGAACATCAGTGATTTCTCTGGATGCTCATAGCATACAACAAACATTTGGCATTCTTCCACTGGGACAAGGTACTGTGTCATACGGCAAACAAATGTTTTTCCATTGCTAATAAAGTGGCCCGTACCCAAGCTGTACCCGTACTGTCACAGTCTTGATCCACGGCGCGGCCGAAGGCGAGCCACAGCTGAGCTGAGTGTATCACTGTTTTCTGATTGGTGGAAATGTCATCGCAACATTGAAAGAGGCCATTGTTTTTTGCTGTCTGTGCAAAAACAACAACAATGGAGATACTGGGAAGTCTGCAAAGTAGAAGCAGGCCTGTCTGTTTGGGCTGAAGATACATTTCAGTGGGAGTTTTTGATCTTTAACTCTGAGAATGTGAAGGTGTTCCAGGACATCGCTAACAAGTTAGCTGGGTTCAGTTTTCAGCACACGGATAAAGACTAAAACAAGACTATAAATAATTACAAAGACCACAATAACAAAAGCAACTCTGACAGTAAACTTTCCACTGGTTCGACTCCATAGACGTGGTTTTGGGGCGACGACCGGCCATAAACTGTGGGGAAGTAGCTGAGCTGCTGAAACACCATTACCGGATTGAGATACATTGGAAAATCAAAGAGAGCTGCAAGTTCAGTACCACCGCACAACAGTCATTGACATCTTTGTATGATGCCGTATGACAATGGACTCTCTTGTAATTCACGCCGTCCACTTAATGATAAGTGGATGAAATGAATGTCAGAAGTCACCTTTAATAAAATGTACTGGTTTAAGGTTCAGGCCCTCAAACCTAAATATTTGACACTAGTGTCATACTTTGTTCTCCAGAAGACATTAATTAAGCAGTTCAATGCTGAGGCTTAGCAGAAGCTCTGAGAGCTCACTCTTAAATCAAAGACCTTATGCTAATTAGATGGCACTATCGTAGGTTAAGCGAGGAAAAAGTCTTTTCCAGTTCACTTACTTAGCCTTGAAGAATCTGGAGGCTTTGTGACTTTGATGTGGTCATAAGGATTCAGTCCAACGTGACCCTCATTTGATTGGCGGAAATGAGCGGCGCATCTACTGTTTGCCACCTCTGGCCAAGCCCAGGGTAAAACTCAGGTTTAAGACTTCATATTGTATTATAGCACTGGAGCTGGGTCATGAATAAGATATGACAACCTAATGGAAGGCATTCTCCTGCGAGATGAAAAATGAGAACATTCATGTCATCCGACGACAACTCGAGTTGCAGTCTCAAACGAATTTCAGTGCAAACTTTGTACATGAAAAGTGAGAAGTTCAAAAGGCTTCGCCTGTTTGTTTTGGCAAACTGTCCAATGGTGTTACATAAAGTATGATGCTATTCTAGTTCGCTCAAGTTCTGAGTGCAGAGCACAAAAGCAGAGAAAAGCCCTCTCAAGTGATCCTACACCAACTGTATGGCAGTAAGAGTTCTGCAAGCCAAAATGCCACAGGACAACAATGAACAAGAGAAAACAAATGGAGGCTCTTTTATATTCAGGTCTCTCTAAAGGCAAGCCTGGCATTTGTTCATTGTTCTTACACACCTGGCACATAAGCATGAATGTCATCATTTAAATGTGAGGAAAGAACATAGGATGTCCTACTGGTCCTGAGAATCTGTAGGTTAGGTCTGAATTCCTCAAAAATTATGCAAAATTACATTTTCTGTTGGTTTCCTAAATAAGAAATCTACAAAACCAAACTCATGGCATGTTCATACTGATTCTAGTGCATTACTTCTATTTATTTGCTTTGTTTAATGTAAATATAATGCCTTTTTACATTTCCCCAACTAAATTTAGCAAGTAACCAGTATCTAAGCTTTGAAGTGTGTGTGTTTGTAAATGCAGTGCGGTTTTAGACAGATATTAAAACGTAAAGGTAGCAATTGACTATGTCAGCTAAAATCCTCAGTCATACGTCACACATGTTTTATGTTTGGTGCGGCATTTGCTGAATTCAAAGTTGACTGTTGTTCTTAGGGCTTGCAGAGAAGTACATGAATTACGCCTGTGAATTGAAGTGAAGTGAAGTGAAGCAAAGGCTACGCAAAGCCAATCTGATGCTCCAGCTCGAGAGGATGGTGATACGGTGAGATATATCAGACCGAGATCATTCACTGTTCCTATGGCAGCCTGGATTTCTTCCTTTGTAGCTACTGACGCAACAGCCTACTCTTCACATTTTCACATGAGCGGCTTCAGAGCATTCCAGCCTGCTTAGGAGACCTTCCTCAGTGCTGAGAGATTTTCACATATAAGATTTGTACTGTACAGAGAAGCCCCCTCAAGGAGAAATGAAGATGCGTCTCGATTGGTAATGAAACGGTTTGGTGTTTTCGACAAACACAGCTGTCCCGGCTTATGAGTGTCTGGCTTTCTGTTGTTTTCATTGCGGTATTGTTCTCTCTGTTATAGAGGTCATCCAAACAAAATCAACCCTATTCTAATGAGGGTGTCTGGCCCCTCCCCTCCCCTCCGTATGCAGCAGACAGCTTGAATCTCTGTTATTAAACGAGCTTCTGCCCTGTCACCACTGCCACCACCCCCCTTCCTCAGTCCTCCCCCTATACCTCCCCCACTTCCTCCTACGTCAGGCTCATCGGACTTTAACAGCACTCCCAAACTCAGTTCCTCTGTTGCCATGGATACAGACATGGTGGGCTCAACATCTCCCAGCAATTTGCCAATTTGCCTTTGTAAAGGGCAGCGCGCACTCTGGGTTACAGTGAAGGCTCTGTCCCCCCACCACCCCAACTCTCTTTCACCTCATTTATCCATATCCATGCACCTTGATGTTTTTTGACCAGAACCTTCCTCAATTAATGCATGTGTTTGTGTATGGTCTTATTTATTGCTTCATTTCAAGCAATTATGGCTCTTAAATGGTTTTCCTGACAAAATGAATGAAATTACATGAAATAAAAAAAAAAATGTGTGCCCGGAAGAAGGCGGGATTGTTGGCCTGGGTTATTTTCCCTGTTACATTTTATACCGCCCAACCCCCCACACGACCCACAACACACACACTTACATACACACACTCCAAGTGTAAAGTTGGACTTGCTAATGTGGCTAACAATGAAGAAACAGCAGTTACAGTCAAACTTAGCTAAAGAATTTCTTAAAGAATGCAAGTGACATCCGGTTAGCTTTAAGTGAGTAAGGCTTGCTGTCTTGTAGCTTTCTCCACTGCTGGCCACAGTGCACTGTTTCTGCATACAGTGAGTCATATAGGTATTCACAGTTGCTAGCCACACAAATGAGTGACATCCTGTTGCAGTAACGAGCTTGTGCTAAAATCCAGTTTTCTTTCATTTCTAATATTAACATAAGAATGTTTGTGACATCTGGTTAGCAGTATGCTGTCAACTTTTGAATTCAGCTTGGGGTGAGGTCCTGGTGTGTGTGTGTGTGTGTGTGTGTGTGTGTGTGTGTGTGTGTGTGTGTGTGTGTGTGTGTGTGTGTGTGT